>CAUJGY010000115.1:0-15101 GCA_963170745.1 Phymatocera aterrima
GATCTCGGTGACAGCCGTCACCGTATAGTTTCATCAACAGAGCGTGTTTTGCCTCCACTGAAACCGGTACTGCGGGGGGTGAGGCGGTACCAACCGAAATGACCGATACAAGAATATGGACCGTCCCTAAATCAACCGCAGCATAGGGTATTCTATATATGTTACAGCAGGCGTCGCGCGTCGCCCGGTTCCTGGCCTTGTTGGCCCTGTATACCCACCAACGTTGATCTGCCGTATTAGAAATAGCCGACTGACATTACACATGGTTTTAAATTCTCTCGAGTTGGCAGTTACAACGAAATAATAGAACGAAGTGACGAAGTCATAGTAAAAAGGACGACATAATAGCTAGTCTAATGTATTGCAAACTTGAAAGAATTCGGAACCACGTGTGACGTCGGTTGCCTGTTTCTGAATCGGACAGATTCAACGCCGGTGGGTGTACGCATATATATGGATACGCGCATACCTATTCACGTGCTACGTGTCCTACGTCGTGTGACTTACCGACGATCGCCAAGAGCTGGTTAAGCATCGCATAGTAGAGCACAATCTATATCTGTCGATCTCACGGCAAATAATGGCAGAAAGAAGAATGAAAAGGTTGTCACCTATGCAAAGGCAGGCCGTGGGGAACCCACCCCCTGTGTCATTTTCCGGACACCCTCCTTCGCTCGTAACTCGTACGTACTATACGCGTACAACTAATGAGCAGTTAGCACCATTCGCTGGGCCTTCGCCTGTGTCTATATACCCTGCACCTATACATATAAGCATAAGTATATGCAGGCAATGGACGATTGCCGGACGAACGTGTCGGGCCTCTAATCTATATTTGAACGCTCGTGTTTGAGGATTTCCAATGACTTCGGAGAAAGCCAGTTTCCTGTTTCATGACTCGGGTGAGTCAGTTCCACGCGAACGATTGCTGCAGCGTATTGTTACCGAAGGATTGTGACGTTATAGGCGCTGATATGCGTCCTACATAGTATATACATACGTAGTACACGCGGTACGGTGTGTTCTATATGTCTGATTGTTCATCACGATTGTTGAATTGACATTTACCGGAATACCTGTTGCCTTCGCAGATACGCGCGCGCGCACACTTGGCTATACGAACTATTTGCAATTTAACCTTTAAATTGAAATATACCAATAAATTACGAAGACTGTATCTTTTCGGCATATGCCGGTCACCGCGACAGGCTGCCTGGGCACAGTGAGTCAGACTGGAGTCATCCGCGCATGTATGCACGGGCGGTGTGCGTGCTCGCCGATGGTCTACCAGTTATGTTAATTCGCGCTGATGACCCCATCAGGCGACACGCTCCTCGCACTCACCCTCGCCCTCGTCCTTATACCTGAGCGCGCGAGAGACAACCGAGAACACCGGGATTTTTCATTCCAACTTTGTGCTCGCCCGCTGACGCCGATACATGTATACTGTGCGAAGCCGCAGCAAAGATTATTCAGCCGAAAGCCTAGAGCGCTGCTGCATGGGGACTTGAGATCCTACGTTTCGTCCCGGGTTCCTTGAGCGAAGGATGTCAGGTAAATATTTCTTCCCATGTACCTCTGCGCGCCGGACGGATATAGATATACCTACTACAGGTGTACCCGAGTATGACAATAGAAATCATTTCGTGTTTCCACATTTACCCTGATCAGCGACGTGTCGTCTCTGAAGCCGACTCGCTGCAATGGCGTAGCTGATCAGTAATTGCAATAAAGAGACCAATCTGAGAGATGAAGACGACTTTACCAAACATTTACCTTTTCCTTCGCGCCAACTGTAATGGCGTGATTCACGATGACTTTAGCACCGGGGATCACGATTATAAAAGACAGGTCGCATACCACCTACCTGCATACGTGTGCGCGCCGATGTAACCTAGAACGAGTGCGAAAGGATGATCATAGAAGACCTCGAATTTTTGTAATGACCTGCGCCTGACTCGATCCTGAAGTAGGTGGCGGGGCGTGCGTATAGACGTGTGTGACTGATCATATATAGGTTGCGCGGTTGCCCGGTTGCGCGTTTACTCGGTTGCCCCGGCGCGGCGGGGCACCGCCCACGCAGAAACAACTCGGCGGTTGCAGCGTCAGCGTTCCGCCGGCTCGCTGTTTGCTTTTGTTAATTCGTGAACGCGGTCCGCTCGCCGGCCGGCCACAGCTCGGTGCCAGGAATGTGCGAATTGGGCGACGACAATATGTCAATCGCCGCCCGTTAATTGCCAACGACCTTTTGCACCTTTGCTATTCGGCTATTATAGGTATGCTGCTACATCCATCTCGCGTATCTCGTGTGTCACGCGGGCACGCGCGCTCGTATCGAGCCCCAGTGCAATCGAGAACATACCAAAGAAAATTCACCGTAGGTATGCATAATGCAGATTTGGTCGAGCTTCCGTTTCCAATGGGAACCAAAATGTACCTATGTCACCTATGTATCTCCAATAACCCGAATCTCGGAATATACGAGTGAGAAGGAACTCATCCGCTGGAATAATGCACCGATCATTCGTGAATAGAACAGCACTATCGTCGACTCGAGATGTCTCAATGAGGCGAGAGATCACATCGAGGGTCGACCGAGAGGCAGGTCTCGAATGCATTTCCGATTTTATCTCAGAATAAACGAACTATAGGTATCCCGTCACGTTCATTGCAAGCAAACGATCTTTTATGATTTTCAAATGAAGCTGACAATTGAGCAATGGCTAATTATTTATGCAACTCTAACAATAATTGCTTCACACTTTCATCACGATTGGACCATAATGATTGCGGCTGCCTTTTTAGGAAGATGAACAGGATTCAATCCGTAATACATAATGTAGGTATAAATCTTACTTTAGCCGTTCTTGACGTTTCATGGGCATTACTCGGAGTGATGTAATTTTCGATTATCGATTTGCTGCCGGTACATGTCAACTTTTTGTTTACAGAGCAAGACAGATCCACAGTGGTCGAACGACGTTCGCTTCCAGCACTCCTGAAATTTATAGAAAGTATGCACCCTGTGCGGTCGAGCCTGCTGAACATCGCCTTAACGACTCCGACCACCGATATTGTACTGCGACACACGACCGAAGATTGATAAAGTGAACGAATTATATTTCAGAACCCTCCTAGCTTATGTCCTGCGGGAACGGCCAAGCCGAAATTAAGTACATTTTATGTGTATAATACATATACATATACATATATATATATATATATATATATATATATATATATATATATATATAAAAGGGTAATTATCGGGTCCATTTCGGGGTTCTAGAGGTTCATATGGGGACATTTGGTACATTTGGGGACCGGACCCGGTATTGTTCTAGATAAAAGGGATGATGCGGGTACCGGTACCCATTATTTTCTCTATGTACAATGTACTTTCTGGGGACCGAGATATCATACAGTAGACGGTAAATATGGGGACCGATGTACATATCTTGCGTAGGACATTTTTAATGCTCCGAGCGAAAAATAAAGACATGTCAATTCTAAAGGGGTCATGTAATCGAACCTGCTTCCGTAATTCGTCGATGAAACATTATTTTTGGCCCTGTTTTGGAATGGAATATATCAAGTTCAGAGCGGGCATTATAAAGGTGATTGCGGGGACCAATCTATCGTTTCTACAGTCGGTCCCCGCAATGACCCTTACAGACTCAGAAACGGTACCGATATCTACCGTTATATATTCAAACGAAATATTTTTTTTATCCGTTCTCAATTCTTATAACTACGGGATTATGGGTTCTGGTTAAGATTTCTCAGCACAGTTATGCTCCATTGTTTGCCTTGCAATCATACAATCGAACGTATTTAACATGGCAATGTCTAACTAATCAAGCCACCGAATTTGCTTACGGCTTCTTCGATTCATAGTCAATCAATTCACATATGAAATGAGACCAATGCTTTAGATATTAAAGGTTTTAGTTATCGTCCATGCATAAGGACTATCCTTGCTTCTGATGACTCAGAAGCGCTTATGTACCAGTCAAAATTGGTATACAACTTGCTTTAGTTGACATTCGGCAGAAAAATTACATTTTTCATTCTGTATTATAATGGCACATATCGGGGTCACCTGGTATATCATGAAGGTGATTACGGGGACTGATCCTTTATATGTAATGTCGGACCGCGTATTCACCTTTACAACATAAGAACCGATAACGAGATGTACCGTTACATACGAAAAACTGTAAATCACTCTTTTCGCGATCTTGGCAAGTACGTGATAATCAATTTTGATTACGGTTCCGCAGCATTGCCATACGCGACTGTTTGCCTTGCGAATTTACCATAGCAAGGGCTTACAGCAGAGCAATGTCAAAATTGTCGAGCAATCGAACATAGTTAGGGCTACGATGATACGCAGTTAATCTGAGTACCTACTGATAAGGCGACAAAAATGCTGATGATATTTTGACAATCCTTAGATTCATCAGGAGATAAAATACTAATATTAGAACGGGTTTTTCCGGAAAGACCGCATAATCTGGATGCGGACACAATTAATATGAAGTTTGCGTAGTATGTAGTTTCCGGTAATATTACATTTTTAATGCTGTATTGTATCGGTACATGCCGGGTCCAGTTACACTTTTGTAAGGGTAACTGCGGGGACCAATCTATTGTTTCTACAATCGGTCCCCGTAATGACCTTTAGAGACTCAGAAACGGTACCGTTATCTACCGTTATATGTTCAAACGAAATTTTTTTTTTATCCGTTCTCAATTCTTATAACTACGGGATTATGGATTCTGGTTAAGATTTCTCAGCACAGCTATGCACCATTATTTGCCTTGCGATGGTACAATCAAACGTATTTAATGTGGCAATGGCAGTATTCAAGCGCCCGAATTTGCTTACTGCTTCGTTGATTCATAGTCAATGAATTCACGTATGAAACAAGAACAATGCTTTAGATATTTAAAGCTTTTAGTTTTTGTCCATGCATAAGGGTTCGTCTTGGACCTGATGACTCAGAATCGCATATGTACGAATCAAAAGTGGTATGCAATTTTCTTTATTCGACATTCGACAAAAGCATTAAATTTTCCTTCCTGTATTATAATGGTACATATTGGGTCTACCTGGTGCATCATAAGGGTGACTACGAGGACCGATCCTTTGTTTTTAGAGTCGGACCCCATATTCACCTTTACAACATAGGGACCGATACCAAGATCTACCGTTACATATCGAAATGGAGAATTGTACATCACTGTTTTCGCGAACTTTGTAAGTACGTGATAATCAATTCTGATTAAGGTTCCGCAGCCTTAATTATTTGCAAGGTTCCTCACCTATTAATTATTCGCATAATCATGCCCATGTCACTGCAGTTTCTATATTTTCGAAGTTAGACTGTCTCTGACTGATACCTGCAACATTGTTGTATCTCATCATGTCTCGACTTTTAATTATTGTCGTCGTCTATTATTATTCAGTCATCAGTCGTTGAGCGAGCAGGACGCTTCGTGAAGTGCCCGCAGTTGCAGGTATTGAATGAAAAATGTTTGCACTAGTACTTTTCGAAGACGGTGTGTATTATATTTGTAAAGAAACGGATATAATGAAGAAAAAGGAATTATGCAGTATTCGTTATAAAGGTAGTGCACGATACGCTGGAAAAATTATAGCTCTGAATGGTAAGTTTAATTCATATTTTACACTATGGAACAACAAACAAATTATAGAATCTTGCACGTATTTGCTATATAATGGCCTGTACCAAAAAATCTGTAGTAAAGAAATGTAAACACGTGGTTGTATAGCCGAAAATAATGTGGTCCCCAGAATTACCTTTACAATTCACTATATAAAACCAATAGATGTTACAATGTTCGGAGGCTGTAATTTTAATTTATCACTATAAATAATTGTAAATTGTAAGAATTACGTAAGAGAAAGCTGACCAACAATCGTTGATATGTCTGTTCTATTGTATGGATAATTCTGGAAACCGAAACAGAGCATGAGACGTGCTTTCCGGGAATATATGTGAATACAATGAAAAAACAGTACGCTGTAAGAATATTCGGCTAATTGACGGTAATTTCTCTAAGCGTAGGGAAAATATATTAACCGTTAGTAAAATATGTGTTTCGATACGACAGAAATATTGTCGCATTATATATTGAGAATGCTAAATGTAAAAGTATAAAGTGGATAGTCTTGTAGTCGCTGATTATTTTCCAGAATGGCATATCAAAATATAAGATAAGCAAATTATCGATTAAATGTTAAACATTATATTATGAATTACACGAATGGTCGAGCATTGATGCGTGCTGATGCCTCAACGTCTTATTTTTGCCATTCTTGTTTCTATTGCTCATTTCTATTGCTTCATCCATGGTATTACACCGTACAGAATCTCAGTAACGTTGTGAGATTCCCGGAAAGCATCGACGGTTACATTATTTGGCTCAATGGCTTACACGTTTTTAAAAAAAATATCAGTTTCAACCAATATGAAAACGTACCCAATACTCATACTTTTCTCCCTATTTTTAAGATAATGGCAATACATGTTTGAATGTATGTCATTTGTAATTGATTTCTGATAACCTTTATTTGCGACTTTATAGATAAAAAGGAAGAGCTCATTATTTTAAAGAATCAGCTGGAAACTGACTGCGAATTCGGCGAAGAAGTCTCTTCTGCCGAGCTTGCTTCGGGGTCGAACGATCCACGCTCCACAACTAAGAGCGGCAAAACGAGCCACGCTGACAACTCGTCAAATGATATAATCGAAAATTCTCCAGAAATTAACAATAAGCTAATAGGTACGACTGAAGAAGAAGAATTTCTTCTAAATTTTCCTATTTAAAAAGATATCGATTTTATAACGAAAATTACAGAGCTGCGTTAATAAATATTGCGTTATCGTCGAGAAAATTCCAGGAAATGATAACGTCCTTTCTCCGGACGTTTCCTCGAAGCTGCCTACTTCTCTCGAAAATGTTGAAACTTTTTGCTTTGTCGAGGAGATTAACCAGTTACCGAGAACAGACACTGCGAGTAAAGAACCAAGACAGACTGAAGAATGCGAAATGTCTTCGCCAACCAATCATCAACACAGTAACTTATCCGTTCATCAGATGCCCCCGAGTACCAGTGTAAAAATTATGCCGACGACACTTACTAAGAGTATTTCGGAACATTGTGATGGACTTGAAAATTCAACTATTCTAAACATCACTCCAATTTCTCTAACGGAGTTAACGATCCCTACGGATATTTCGGGTAATGAACATTATATGATTAAACAGATACATAAGATATTCCTCGTGAACTGAATTATCTAGAGTATCATTTTTATTTTTTACAACTACCAAAAGTATTAGTAATAGCCTTTAATAAAATTCGAATTATGCATATTCTATATTTGACCGGGTTTCCATGTTATGTCTTTTCCTATAATAAAATACAAAAGGATTGTTTCTGTGCACACTTTTCAATTGCAGTCAGAAGTAAGTATAAGGTAAGCCCAAACTGTATTGTGTCGAATCTATGTAAAACAGATGAAAAATAAATCTGAAAAGAATTTATAATTAAATGAAAATAGAGTGATCCAGTTGACGCGGATGCAGCTTATGTCATATGAGGAATTTATCAATTTATATTCAACTTCTGATCTCTTTCTTATACAGGTCTCGGTACCGATTTTAGTGATAACACTGTCTGGAATTGGAACAACATTGTGATGGATGTTTATGAATCTGAGTCTCCATTGCAAAAACAAAATGATAAAAAGGACCAAAACAGAGAGGCAGAGATTATGATTCCAAAGCCTATTACGAGCGAAGGTCAGATGCGCGTTTAATAATATGTATTTTCTATTTCACGACACTTTTGAACAACATATAATTCATATTGCAGATGTTAATCAATTTGCTAATAAAGTTCCTAGCAAGTACAATCTTTCAAACGAGGAAAATGATAATCGTAGCTCTGTCGCCTCCAATATCTCCAGCGGTTCTTCGTTCGTGCCTGATTCTCAGAGTTCGGACGACAGTATAGAGGGACAAAAAGAACAGAGTGTAGCTCACAGCAATAAAGAATCTATGACATCTGAAAACATATCGATGGATTTGGATGCTTCTCTCAAAGTTAACAAAGTTGGTCACAGTGCACCCGACGACACTGAGATGTTTATAAAAAATGTTGAATCTGGCATCAAAAAGGACTTCTGCATTTACTGCAAGACGGAACAAGGAAAGTTAAGCCGACATGTTGTCCGTAAGCATAAAAATGAAGAGGACGTAGTTCAATTTCAGAGTTTCGAGAAAGGATCTGACGAACGCAAGAAAATCATGGAAAAAATTCGAAAACGTGGGCAATTCTATTTTAATACGGATAGAACTATTAATAACGGGGAGCGAAAAGTGACGCGAAGACCGAATGCAAAATATAAAAAACTTGCAACAGATTTCGCTACGTGTCCTTCTTGCTTTGCTGATTATGCAAAAACTTCTCTTCGGCACCATTATCGAAAATGCGCGAAGAAAAATTCTGCGAAACACAGATCGATTCTGGCATCATCGAAAATGATAGTCGGCCGAATTCATTCTAAAGCATGCGATATTCTTCGGAAACGGGTTTTTCCGACAATGCAGGATGACAATGTTGTAAAAACGATACGCTACGATGAACTCGTTATTCTTTTTGGCAATAAACTATGCCAAAAGTACAAAGATCCCCACTTCTACGACATGATCCGTCAGAAACTCCGACAACTTGGACGTTTTCTTTTAGAAGTGAGAAAGCACGACCCAGAAATCCATGACTTTTTCAACATTTTTTATCCGAAGCGCTACGATGTTACAATCACCGCAATTCAAGCTCTCGCTGGCGTAAACGTTTCAGGAACTGGCTTTAAAATACCTTCCTTAGCCACGTCCTTGGGTACTCTGATTAAGCAAATTGGCAGGTTGTGTATTTCAGAATTTATTAAGCGACAAAATAAAGAAAGGCAAACATATGCAGAAGATTTCTTAAAGCTCCTCACTGAAGATTATACATCAAGTGTTGCGCGAACAGCTTTAGAGACACAATCCCGGAAAAAGAGGCAATCGACTGTTGTTCTTCCGTCAACAGATGATATTCACAAACTCCAAGTATATCTCCATGATAAGTTGAAAAAAAATTATGAACTTTTGAACGAACGTTTTTCGAGGAAGGCTTGGAATGGGTTAGCTGAAAGTGCTCTCATTTCTATTCAGCTGTTTAACCGACGCCGTGCGGGCGAAATAGAACGTATATTGATTGAAGATTTCCATAATTACCAGAAAATCGACGAAAACACGATCGGCGAGTCTTACACCAAATTTTCGATCGAAGAAAAGCAGGCAGCTCAAAGATACGTGCGATTCACAATCCGTGGAAAGCTAAATCGCACAGTTCCGGTACTGCTGCACAGGGAAATTTTAGTGTGTTTACAATTACTTTTAAAGAACAGGCATTCGGCGAAAGTAAATTTAAAAAATCCGTATTTGTTCGGCATTCCGGGTACATTAAAAGGAGACTATAAATACCTCCGAGCCTGCGAATTAATGCGCAAATTTGCGGAGGAATGCGGAGCTTTAAAACCGGGTACTCTAAGAGGAACAATTTTGCGAAAACATATAGCTACGATGTGTGTGAACTTCAATCTTTCAGAGAATCAAGTATCTGATCTGGCCAGCTTTTTAGGACATGCGGACCGTATCCACAAAGAACATTACAGGCAGCCTATAATAACGAGAGAAATACTGCAGATATCGAAATTGTTAGAGGCTGTACAAGGAAAAGAAGTAGATTCTGAAGACGATTCGGATGAGAATGATGGCGAGACTGGAGTGGGTGAGGCCGGTATTGCCGAACCAGGTGAAAGCGTATTCATCGATGATAACAGAAATGCTGCAACGGCATCGACATTAGATTCCCAGCGCCCAAATTATAGCAACGACCCCGAAGAAAATTTGTCAAGTGAAGAGATTTTCGCCCAACCGAACGCGAAAAAGCAGCACAAAAAACGATCAAGTACATATGAATACGTTCCTTATATTTATTGCATATTATAGTTCGATTAGTCAGTTCACTCACGCATACGTACAACCTTTCTTTCAGCTTCACCTTTTGGAAAATGTAGCCGCGTTCGTTGGTGTGAAAAAGAAAAAGAAGTAGCGTTCCGAGCTTTTCAAACAAACATCACTGCGAAAACTTTACCCTCATTTCAACGGATTCAAGAAGTAATAGATGCTAACCCACGAGTTTTTAATCGAAACATTGCATCCATAAAATCATGGATCAGTAATCAAATTAAAAAAAATGGATAGGTGTAGAAAAAAATGTATATTCTTGTTACGAAGAGAGTCTGTCTATTCAATTTACATTATAAATGTAAAGATAAATATATGAAGAAGTTATTTCTTATTACTTAATTCTTATTAATGAATCCTTTGTATTTTACACTTTAAAAAAATAAGAATTGCCTTGTATTTGAAGAAGCTTAATCTCGTGTGAATCTTATCCTTTTCTTCTACGCAAACTGTACATCCAAATGATTCATGAAACGTAGTAATTCATCGTTTATAATATATGCAATATTGTTATTAACATATTAACTCGCCAAGTACTACACTCGAATTTTTTTATAATTTTAATTGTTTTTTATAAGTTTCTTTTTTTATAAAATTCTATATATAGTTTATCGTTTACACTTGGTGGGAATTTGTATTTTTATTCATATTATATATATTATATACTAAAATCTAAAACTAATGACCATAAACAAATAATTAATTATAAAATATAGCAATAAAGACTGAAGTGAAGAACTTATAAATAAAATGAAAATTGTAAAAAAATTCGACTGTAGAGTACTACTTGGCGAGTTAATATATTAACAACAGTCTTGCATATTCTATAAACGATGATTTACTACGTTTAATGAAATTACCTGTAATCTGCTCATCTAAGTCTATGTAGGGTACAAAGCATAATGATTGGCGGATTTCAAGCTCTTTCAAGAATTTCAAGATCGGAAAAACTAGATATTATCAATATGCCTTCAGCTAAAGCATTCATTATGGTTACAAGTAAATATTTTGAGCTGATGCATCTAACTGCAGCACAAAATATATTCAAAACGCTATAAACACGTTAATATGCCAATATTAATCTCTAAATATGCGGCTATAACGAGTTGGCTCGAGTAAGACAGTTTTGTAGCATTTCGTTTGGTCGGCCGGTATGCTAGGTATGTATAGGGTAAAATAGAGTAAATGTACTTGTCTCAAGCCACTACCACGTCTCTAGACCGGCTCCACTGAGTATATTCTGAGTACTATCGAATACCTTCCACAGTACTCAGGGATTTTGCAAGATGTAATGATTCAAGAATTTAATCAGCACTAACTCACAGACGTATAGATGATTAGGAAATCGTGAAAACAAACACGTTCAATCCTCTTATTCTCCAAAAATTTAATCAATAAATTCGGTTCCGGTATGTATCGATCTATAAATACCGAAGGTCCTGGTATTGACCAATTCATATGAATACCTAAAAATCTTAAATATCTTCTTTGATAAGGTATACATAGTGATATCGATGGTATCGTATACCATCGAATCCAGTTGTAGATTTATGTATACTTGATTTGAAATATGTACACTCGGACCCAATAAGTACCTTTTCACAAACATATATATATATATATATATAATGTTGCCGGCTGCATGATTTTCGAGATGAAATCCACGAAGGGAGGTTAATAGGCTAATATTCTATATATACAAGCGTTGGTAGTACATATACGGTAGACGGTGGAGAATGAATAGTCGGTGGAATATATGCTCGTATATTACATATCTTATAGGTATACGCGTATACCTGATGTTGCAGGTATTTCGGTACAATCGGTATCTGCTTCGCATCTACCCCGTACAGGAAGGAGTACAATAAGACAATCAGAGGCCCGAGGGATATGGATGGATGGGCGAGCAGATAGGAGACGGATTACGGATTAGCCGGTAGCCACTCCAGCGGAGACCAATATCTCATGATGGGCCCCCGTTAAGCTCCAATCAGTCGCGACGCACCGCATCGGATCGATGTGACTGTTCAACGGTGGCTATTCATCACGAGGCACTTCATCCGTCTCACGACAACGGTAATGGCAGCAGGAGAAGCAGGAGAAGCAGCAGCGGGAGCAGGAGCAGGAGCAGGAGCGGGAGCAGGAGCGGGAGCAGCACCAGCACCAGCAGCAATGACTTGTTTGGGTGGGTAGGTAGGTAGGTACAGGTATGTCAAATACTAAAACGCTGTTGGAGCCATGCCGCGCAGCCTCTACGAGTATAATGTAGCTGCAGGGCACGATTGCCGTCTGGGTTTCCCGAATTTGTTTGATCCCTGGAACCACACGAGTTACAGGTATTTCAGGATAAATCGACTTGATAATTGAGGTATATCTTACAAGCCCCCGAAGAAAATTGTAGAAGATGATGGGGGCTCGTGACCCGATTTCCTACAAGTCTGAGCGCCGGCGTCTTTCGCGATTCGGAAATAACCAGGGTGGCAAGCAGCGGACAGTCGAACAGCCGAACAGTGGAACATAGAAAAACGAGGGGAATAAACAGAGAGTACGATCGCGGCCAATTAAGTGCTATTATACCGTTTATACCGATGTACAATTGGCTGATTGTTGAATAAATTGCAATAAGAAGCTTATCGACAAAAAGCTCCAAGGTGGAGAGAGAAATGCGACGGAAAGTCACCACGTCTTACGCTACAATTGTGGTAGTATGCATGCGCATTATACACGGAGAGGCTAACAATTGGAAGTTGAAGAAATCACATTTCAAAATGGCCGCCCTACTATTTGCATATCTATGAGCCGGGAGGCTCCGCGTTCTCTGCACACGTAGTACCATTGCGTATGTATGTATGGTGGCCATCTCCGCAGATACCAATCGGGAGACCTACAGGGGATTACCGTGGATATTCTCTTTTTGTCCTCCCCCGACCCTTTCAGCTGATCATCGAGATCAGCATCTGAAATATACAGGTATATTGGCATACACGTATGAGGAACGGATTACATCCAACCTGGCCAATCTTTGGGAGAACGTTCGTTCCTTCTACACCGTCGTCACGATCCGTTGGCATTGAAAATCGATTCGGAGGCGATTTGTTTTCAGAGCGCGTAGGCCAAACTCGCATACCTCGTTTCGATAATATATATATATATTCGGATATCTGATGAAGTACTATGGAGCTGGTTCACACTCCAGATCTAGGTTTTCCTTGGTCCGGTTTCTTCCGCGATGAGAGATACCGATTCGACGGATAGCAAAGTCTTGTAGCATAAAAAAAAAAAAAAAAGATGGATAACGGGCAGCGGACCCTCGCATCTTTGGATAGCTGAAAATTGTAAATAAGTTGTGTAGGGTCGTTGCCGTAGTCAATCAATTCGTCAACTAGTTCCTCCATATAACCGGTAATTCGACATCGTGACAGCGCGTCGACAATCGCGGTGTACAGTGATGTTACTTATAAGGGGCAGTAGGGTACATCTTACCACTTCGGGCTTTTCAATGATTTCTCTTCATTCATTCTTCGGTCCGATGATTTGGAACAATTTTTCTCTCGTATAGTACCTACGTGCCGAGAGACCATTTTTCACGTGGGAAAGAAACCCTTGGTTGCTGTAAATATCATAATCATTCTGATTAGTCCGGTATCAGTAATCCAGAAATCATATAGCTGGCTGGAGCAGAACATGTTGTCGGAATACGCGAACACATACATGTAGCTATAAAGATGCGTATAGTTGTCGCGACTATACTGTTTCAACCATTCTCGTATGGCTCTTTTACCGTGCAGGTATTACCGTATCCTATTCACACAGCCATTATTGCCGAAAAAACGAGAATTCTGGCTGGATGGACTAGAGTTCTTTCCGGTGTATAAATAAACTCGTCTCTCAGTGTTGGTATGTAAACCCGTGAGACGGAATATCGTGTGGTTTCCGGTTCTCCAAATTTACTGCCTTTTGCTATAACGCACCATTCAATGCTCCACTGCATGTGTACGTACCGCGAGGTGGTGAGGAGACGCAATGCGTGTCTTTCGTTCACGGGTCCCATGTAATCAAAAAAATGCATGTACGATACAGCGCTGCGGCATGACGCTGCGACGCTGCAACTTGTTCTGCTATGTACTGTTCTGAATCTTTAACAAACTGCTATCATTCCATAGCAGCTATAGCGCCTGGCAGCTCGAAGACGCGAGCTCGCGTATAGGTGTCGTATACGTATGCCCGATGTGCCCTCGTATTATACATACCAGGCGTGTACTTGAATACGTGGGCATGTGTAGACACCTGCTCACCACGTAAGCGGCTCCGTTCCCGAGTACCTCTACCCGGGTATACTTGAACAATTGGAAAACCTGGGTAGGTATTTGAGGCAGGTAGACGTACCGATCTCAACATGTATGCGTTATTACGCGTAAATCGCGGGACCTACTATGCAGGCTCTGAGTAGCATGGCGAGGTTGATGCGCGACCAGGGCACAGAGGCACAATGGAGGCCATATTGTCGTTGATTTGTGGTCACTAATTTGGTGGCGTGACAGGACCGCCTCCTTCTCCATTAGCCGTCCATTCTTAAAACCACAACTGGCCCGGAGCGGGCGCGCGAGCGCGCGCGCGCGCACCAGCGCACGCCTGTGTTCACCTTCATAATAAATAATAGTAACTTATACGCTTGAACGGACCTGGACGATGACCACCAGGGCGGCCGGCGAAAGTGCAGGGGCGCTCAGGTAAGGCCAGCACCACCTGAAACGCTCACCGCGGCTAATGCCCAAATCGTTCTACGCTCCTGCCCCCAGCTCTGCACTGTCTACAGGCATGCTACAATGTATCCAGACAGGGGTGCAATAATTACTGTGCACAGTCGTTGCGAATAAACTGATTCCGAGATAGTACCGCGGAAATGCGAGGCGTTGCTGGATCTTTGCGTATGAATCGCCTCCTCGGCATAACAATGCGTACGATGTTCAGAATTCGGGTCAGCATCACGG
>CAUJGY010000117.1:0-252325 GCA_963170745.1 Phymatocera aterrima
AGTTGTTTCAAGTTAATCTTCTAGAACAAGGTTTCACGCGGAAGAAGTTACAAATTATTATCCCAACACATGGGAAAGTTATAAGTTTTTCCAAAGTTACTTCAGTATTAGTTATGAAATAGTTTTTCAAAAGCTGCGAGTGGATATCGGGCTCAATTTTCAGGCCATTATTATCGCAATAACTTATGAATATAATTTTGAGTAGCGTAACAAAAATATCTGTAAGTAATTAATTTTTGTAGTCTGTTCATTGTTATAATTTATTTCTCTTATGATTAATATTTGTGAAAAAAATGTTTTATTGCCGGTTTTGTACGTTTACCACAAAAAATCTGCAACAGCACTTAAATCATCGCAAACTTCATTCTAATTTGAGCTCAAATATATTTTGCGGATTTGGTCAATGCAGAAAACTATTCAAATCAGAGGGGCATCTAAGAATCCATTTGATTCGGTCACACGGTTTTCGGATTAAGCATGCAGAATCAACTTCACGGGCACCACCAGTCAGTAGACTTGAAAACAGAAATGCCAATTATATATTGTAATGTAAAATTGTGCAAGAAGGTCCTCGATACGCAACATACTTTCCTGAAGCATTTAAAATATCATATTAGAGATGGCGCAAATGTTGAATGCCCATACCAGAACTGTACAAAATTGTATCATAAATTAAATTCTTTTACGTCACATTTATCTAAAAGTCACAAAAAACCTACCGATAATTGATCCAAGTGTGGAAATAACTGCAGGTTCATCGAGCGATCAAATTTCACTTGTAGATGACAATATAGAAGTCGAGCCATGTTGTAGCGGACAACAAAGTGATGATCTAGTAGAGGAAACTTTAAACATTTCCACTGATGATCGCAGACATGATTCGTCAGTCGATCCCTTTCTTTTACATTTGGGACAATTTTTTTCTCAAATTAGAAGGACAGTTTATGATTCCTGTGTCGACGATCCAATATATTGTATCGCAGATATGTAGTTTATATGAGCATGGCCAAGAAATTGTAAAAAACAATCTTCTATCGCGTTTTAGTCAGGAAAATATACCCCCTAATCAGGCTAGTGTCATATTGCATGAGGTTTTCGATAACAATCCCTTCCAGAAGATTGAAAATGCATTCGGCACATCATATAAACGTAGGGACTTTTACAAGAAACATTTTCCATACGTGAAACCAATCAAAGTTTGGCTTGGGGATAAAAATGATGGGAACAATTTTTTTCACTATGTACCTATAGAAAAAACGATAAAGCAGCTGTTCAATAATGAGTCCTTAGAGGATGAGCTGCAGCGTGGTGGTTCTACACAAAGCGAAAATAACACTCTCAGAGACTTTGTTGACGGATCAGTTTACAAACAAAATCCTTTTTTTTCAAAAAAATCCAAATGGGCTGAAACTGATTTTATATCAGGACAGTTTCGAAGTTGTGAACCCTATAGGTTCCGCTAAAACCAAATATAAAATACTGGCTGTATATTTGAATATTGGAAATCTCCCAGATCACGTCCGTTCACATACTAATTCGATGCAACTTGTCGCTTTGTGCAGAGAAAAATTATTTGACCACAAAAAAGTGTATGGAAGAATTGTTAACGATTTGAAAAAAATTGAAACAGAAGGTGTGAATTAGCTTCCGGAAAAGTCATAGTTGGCACCCTTGTATTTATTGCTGGGGATAATCTGGGTAGTCTCTCACTCGGTGGATTTGTGGAAAATTTTAGTACATCGGCTTACTTTTGTAGATATTGTTTAATGAAGAGAAGTGAATTCTATAGCAAAGATGGCGTGTTCAAAACGTATGAAAATCGAAGTGTTGACTCTTATAATCGAATTATTAACGCCATTGAAACCGAGAGATGACCCCAGCCTTCGATAATCAAGGAATGAAATTTAACTCTGAATTTAATAAGTTACAATTTTATCACGTGGCTGCTCCTGGGCTGCCCCCCTGCCTTGGGCATGATGTGCTAGAAGGCATCATTGCATACGATATGAAATTATTTATCGGCTATTTTGTTAAAATGAAGTGGTTTTCATATGAATTTATCAACAATCGAATCAATTCATTTAAATATTCAGAAGTTGACCGTAGAGATAAACCGTGCACAGTATCACAAGCAGCAAAAAAAATTACAGGCGGAGCTTGGCAGCTTTGGACGTTCCTCAGATTATTCCCCTTATTGATAGAAGATAAAATTGCAAATGCTGATGATGACGTTTGGAAGTGTGTCATTTTACTTACAGAAATAATAGAAATAATTTGTGCACCGGAAATACATAAATCTTGTATTCCATACTTTCGGCTAGTGATAAGTGAGTACATTGAATTAAGACAAAAATTTGACAAACCACTCCGTCCGAAACATCATTTTCTCTTGCATTATCCAGAATTAATTCTCCAATTTGGACCTTTAATGAAAGTCTGGACCCTCCGATTTGAAAGTAAACACACTTTCTTTAAAAGAGTGATTAGGTTCATTAAAAACTTTATCAATGTAACAAAATCGTTGAGCATTAAGCACGAACTTTATCAAAGTTTTATTCGGTCTGGTGGAGATATAAGATGTGACATTGAAATGATAGGAAACACCACTTTTGTAGTGCAACTCTATAATGAGCAAATCCAGGAAGCATTACGAACTGTGCATTTGCCTGACAATATGCAAGAATGCACGAAAATAATTGTGAAAGGAGTCTGCTATAAAAAGGGTGATGGTCTATTTGTAAGTCAAGAGGGCTATCAGTATAAAGTTGAAATTGGTAGAGTTCTAATATTATTGTGTGACGAAGACAATATATTCATCATTCTTGAAGTACTAGAAACAGTGTTTCGACCCCACTTGCGTGTCTATGAATTAGGAAAATTCTTGAGATATGAATGTGTACAGCTTGATTCATTGCCTAGCACAGAGAAACTTCATATTTATAACATAGGCAATCAATTATGTGTCAAACCCAACTACGGATTGGTTCGCAAACCATTATAAATTGCTTATTTCTGAATTCAATCATGATCAACTGTATAAATCAATTATTTATCAAACTAAATTATTATCTCCACGTCCCCTATTCACGAAGTCATAATTCAGAAAATCATTTCAGAAAATTTCAATGCATAGAATCAGTTTACAAACTCAGACAGGCGATTCGAAAAGTCGTAACTAGTTACTTTTTATCACAAATTTTGGCGAGGCAATGCAGAAAGTCTTTACTTAGGTAATCTTTCTACAAATTTGTAGCTCAAGGAGTGGATTCACGATCTCATAATAAAGTCATAACACAAAACATCGGTTCCAAAGGTCCCAAGTTCTTATATTGTGTACACTGGTTGTACGATGTTTTAATCAGATTCTCCGAGTGAGTTATGACTTCGTGAACCGTTCCCTGAGTTACGACTTTATGAATACGGGACATGGATCTCAAAACTCATAATGCACTTTAGAGGATACGTAACCTTCAAAATTAAGATCAACACACCTGAGTATGTCCAATTTTTGTTGTGTTTTGTTTTGTTTGTTTGTGGCCAGAACTGTTTGCACGATGTCGGTGTTCAAGGTAGTCCCGCATGACCGAGCTAAAAAAGTAGCCATTAAAGCCTCGACAGTTCAAGAGCTAACGGACAAGGCAATTGTTAAATTAGGCCTTGCCGAAGGAATCTATCAGGTCATTAACATTTTCCTCAAATTTTCTGTTCACCCTTTCAATTTCCCAGCAGTTCACAAATATTGTTTTCCCAACTAATACATCTCTACGAATATTCTCATAATTTTCGTACATACTTGTTACAAGATTAGTTGTCAGTCATGGTATCAGCATGGTATTTCGAACACAGGTGGCTTTAGAAGAAGACGGTACAGAAGTGGACGAAGATGATGTTCTTTTGGATATGGCAAAAACTGCCACTTCGACTTTAACGTTAATGTTGATGCCACAGGGGAGACATTGGCAAGATGCATTAGCTGGAAAAAAGGCTGAACCGCAATCATCGACCTTAATTAGTAAATTTGATTGTGTACTGATCTCTTTGGGCTTACATCTCGTTTCAAGATACTGGTATATTTTTTGTTGCTTTATATATTTCAGCTGCACAAGCAGAATCAACTTTAACTCAACCGGCAACTAGTGTCCCAGTGACCAGTCGGCTATCTGTAAGTGAACCTAATATGGCTTCTGGAGCAAATTTGTGGTATCGATTTCCACAACGTCTCGTCCAAAGTTGCGAGAACCAACAGCGTGTTAGAGATGATGACCAACGGGCCATGGTAGCCGTTATTGCTGATTACATGTTACAAGATTTGAAAGATTCGTCGAGGAGAACTGCTGAAAGGATAGCCCGAGGAATATTCGAGAAGTATCCTACAAGTTTCAGCGATATGATTGGTGGTGAACTCATAGGGTGTGGAGTGGAGTCTACGCTCGCAGATTTATACTGCAGTACACTACCGAAAAGAAAATCGTACATCTAGTAAGAGACCTGCTGAAACTGGCTCAGACGACAGTGACAGTGAAAGTACATCCGTCGTATCATCCGTTTCTCGGAAACAGGATGAGTACGGATGCGTTGACTATCAGCCTCTTCTACCTTCAGATGAGACTAAAGCTTCTCAAGAAGAAAAGCGCTTGATTCTAATCCAGTATTACACCTCACCTGACTCAAATACTGAAGAAATCGAAACATTATTGGACGATACCTACGCCACTCAGAGAGCAGAAATTAACAAAAAATCTCGTGATTTGGTAAAATTCTTCATTGAGTGGCCCTTTTTCAAGGAGGTGAAGCCTCTGATTACACATGCCTCCCGGCTGCTCGGAAAACCTGTGTTGGATACGTGGAACAAGTCTTTAGAACAAAAGACAAAACCTATTTTGAAATATTTTAAATCTATGGAGGTTGTAAAACAGCACAAGAACAGAAAGCTAAAACCAACCTCAACTGAGGTACAAGAGAACTATATTCTGGACATGCTGCGCCTTGCGAAAGATCATGCTTGCCTCACAACACGATCTGAAGCTCCCTATTATGAAGTCCTTTTTCCCTTGATTATTCACTATATGAGAGAGGAACCAGATCTTCTGTTTATGGTCGTTGATGTGAGATATTGTTTTATTTTATTAACACTTTTAGTTAAGGGCAATTGTCACAGTTTCACAGAAATTCACCCAACGATGATACCTTACGGGGTTCATAATGACATTATGTCCATTCATTTCACATTTCTATTGTCCTCATTTACCCTTTCATCATTTTCAGGATACCTTGACAACTGAAGTAATCCAACTAAAAGCCAGAGGCATGACTCCAGTTCTAATGATCAGAGGTATAACTACAATATTAATATCTTGTTTTCGATAAATTTGGCCCCGTACCCCGTTTCATACTTCATTGAACGAAAAACGTTTTTTTTTTTTCATATATTTGAGTTCATTAGAATAAACTTGATGTTATTGAATCTATTTAAAATCTGATTTATTAATTATAAATTTTTGGTTCTATAGGAAAGTCATTTTTTGACGAAAATGCTCGATATGTTGTTGTGCTGGAACAAAAACTTACAATCACAACTGTAAATCTATTGCAAGGTTTATTAATAACATTCTTGTCGTACTACATATTTGGATATGCTTACCCGGAAAAACTGAGCAGTACTCTTGAGTTCATACAAAGGTAACTATCATCGTAATTATAATCTAGATTGATATCAATTAAGTAGATTGATATCGGAGATCCCTGATATATTGGAAAAAAAAACTTGGTGAAATAATTGATGCCGCTGGGTCATTCCATGTCGAATCGACCAATGGTTGGAATCGACCCCTTTCGATTTGGATGAATTTTTGTCAGAAGTTTTCTTTTGTCACAAAACGAAGTCCTGCCAAAGGAAAAAATTTTTTAATTTTTTTTACGAAATTGAAAATTTCACCATTTTTCGCATTTTTTCAAGTTTAATTTTTCAATATCTCGAAAACTATTATAGTTACGAAAATGGGCTTGAGTTTGTTTTGAAGAGGATATTTGGGGCTATGTAAAAAAAAATATTTTGAAACCAAAAATTCGAAAAATGATGAATTCGTAGAATTTTGAAAGTTGAAAAATCGTAAAAATCGAAGTGCGAAATTAAATTTTTGGCTCAATTTTTTTTATATTATGCTTTAGATTGATCACGAAATATCCTCAAATTTTCAAGAGGGTGTTTTTTTTTTTTTTAAAGATATGAATTTTTTAATTTTAATTTAAAAAAAATATATATATAAAAAAATTAAAAAATTCATATCTTTAAAAAAAAAAAAAATACCGTCTTGAAAATTTGAGGACATTTCGAGATCAATCTAAAGCATAATATAAAAAAAATTGAGCCAAAAATTTAATTTCGCACTTCGATTTTTACGATTTTTCAACTTTCAAAATTCTACGAATTCATCATTTTTCGAATTTTTTTTTTCAAAATATTTTTTTTACATAGCCCCAAATATCCGCTTCAAAACAAACTCAAGCCCATTTTTGTAACTATAATAGTTTTCGAGATATTGAAAAATTAAACTTGAAAAGTGCGAAAAATGGTGAAATTTTCAATTTCGTAAAAAAAATTTAAAAATTTTTTCCTTTGGCAGGACTTCGTTTTATGACAAAAGAAAACTTCTGACAAAAATTCATCCAAATCGAAAGGGGACGATTCCAACCATTGGTCGATTTGACATGGAATGACCCCGCTATATTTTGAAGTAAGAAAGTTTCAGATTCAAATTTAACGCCTAACTTCGTTTATCTCAATGCACTTCAACATGAGCATTCTAACATGTTTTTTGGTGTGTCAATAATTAATCTCAAAACTCTTCGGACATATATGGAAAGTATTTCTGTATTAATTATAACTTTGGTTCCAGAGTAATCCTTGGTGTTAACCCGGTGAAAGGAGACAAGAGAGACAGTAAAAAGCGTAGAGCACGATCGTATGACCCAAAGGTTTTCAAATTGACTAAGGAACTGAATGACTTCACAAATCAATTTTAGAAGGCCCCATGCTATCAACGTAGGACACTTATTTCAATGTCTTCCGTGTTTCCCTCCACTATATTAATATTTCTCTTTACTCTGTAAGAACAGTCATTTATAACTCATAATGTGAGTTCATTTTCATTCGAATCGTTTGAAAGTACCTAAATACAAAGAAAAAAAAATATCTTTGACATTCATATGCCCAAAAGTATGAAAAAAAGAAGTCTACGTGGATACCTAATATTTGATAAATGAATGCTGAAACTACTTCATTTTCATGTTGTGATATTTGGATATCCGAACAAAAAAATATAGTCGATACCTACTGTGATAAAACTATTTTTGTATCTCATCGATCACGTTTGGATCTCACATTTGGATCGATTTAATTCGACTCATATATAACGTAATATAATCATTCATTGAGAAAAATAAGCTATGCAATGAAAATAATGTAGGCTACTCGTTTTAATGTATACATATAATAAATAATCTATCATCAAAGAAAAAAAAAATTCGAATAGAAACTACGTACGTACCTATTATTCGATAAATGAAAGTTCGACTCTGTTCAAATTTGGATCGATTTAATTCGACTCAAGTACAACATAATATGATAATCCATTAAGAAAAAGAAGCTCTAATAATTAAAACAAATAAGCTTTAATAATTCATTAAGAAAAATAAGTTCTGCAATGTAAACAATGTAGGCAACTATGGTTTTAATGTATACGTGTAATAAGGAATCAATCATTATATAAGCTCATTTAAACTTAAATTGTTAAAAAAAAGAGAAAAAAAAAATTGAAACTACGTACTTACCTATTATGCGATAAATGAAAGTTCGACTCTGTCCAAGTTTGGATTGAATAAATTCAACTCTAATATATGAACAATAAACAAATATATATATATATTGTAACTTTGCGCTTGTATCTCAGGCTGTTAAGCTGTAGAGATACCAGCTGTTACGGTGAGTTCTTTGAATTATGATTGTTAATTGGGCTTCTCTTGAGGTGGATACGTGGGGAAAAGGAAATGGGGTTACCATCAAAAGCCACCTAACCGACCTTTTGATTTTAATACTGTCTAGGACTCGGGTGAATTCCTTCACCAAAGCCTTTTTCACGATCGGACTCAGGTAAAGACCAAAGCCGAGTTATCTCCTATTAGACAGAGCCGGGAAGTGACTCCAAGCCTGTCTTCCTACACAAATCTGATATCTTTCTCGGATCCGGGAATCTTGCGATTCCAAGACCGTGCAACAGACTCGGAATTGCCTTCCTTCGAGCCCGGACGCGGGATGTTATTCCAACGCCGAACGCTCGTAGTGACAATACAAAGCTGGTCCCTGTTGGCTTTAATAGGGATTGATGTTTTTGTCACCGGGGTTCGGAGCTGAACTATCCGACAAGGGTCAAAGATATTATTGAAGTCGTATTTAATGAAATATTATTAAAGTTTTTAATACAGAATTCTGCCTCAATGAATTTCCCTATAAACAGGTTTTACTCCGATTTTATCTAAACAGGTTTTCCTTAACTTTAATGTTATCTACTTCTACCTATGACTTTAGGCAGACTTATGGTCTAGACGACCCTAACCTATGCTCTATGTTGAGTAAATGGCTGATATTATGAATTTTATTTGGTCCGTAGACCTAGACGGTCTGGTGCTATTTGTAAATGATTTTAATTTGAGTCGCACCGGTGCTATACCTGGAATACGCTCTGATAGAATTATGTGAGTCGCCCAGTCGCTATGACATGATTGCGCTCTGAGAGAATTGTGTGAGTCGCCCAGTCGCTATGACATGATTGCGCTCCCGAACGCTAGCGTCTCCCGTTTATATATCCTTCCTCCCCACTTATTGGTGTGACGTCAGGGTATGGTTGATCGCCGAGGATTATCCTAATCCTCGTATCCTTTTGTTCTGTCGTCAGATTTACCCACCTCATATCTGATATGTTACATTGCCCCCTTTCATCAAGTGAACTTCTGCATCGTGTCATAGTTCTTTGTTCTTGATGCAGCAAAGGTTCGCTTGATGAACCTTCAGTCTTCGGAAACCCATCCGGTCGGTCGTTCGACTTTGCGTCTCTTCGATGTCCAGTTTGATGTTATTTGTTTTTTGAGGCCCAATGGGTCCGTCGGATCTCTCCTTGTTACGTAATCCGGTATTCCGGGTGCAATAAAAAGTGGCAGTACTGGGAGTGATGGTCCAGGTGCGTCTTTCCTCTTCGTTTTGAGTGCATCAGGTACGGTAGGTAGTGCATGCTGCTTAATTAATATTGGCCTACTCTTTGCAGTCGTTTTGGTAAGTATATGAGCCCTATGTGACTCGATGTATGCGTGCACGTTTTTTTTTGTATTTTCTTCTTTCTTCAGGTGTACGGTCAGTTATTCCGAGCTCCTCCATACCCCATGGCAAACCAAGGTCCACGTGTTTCTCCTCCTCCATAGCGCCCTCCTTTTTCCAGCGTATCTTCTGGTCGATCGTTAAGATGATGTCTTCAGTGATTATCGGTGGGTTTTTCTTTGTTTGTTTGCGCATTAATTCTTCTAACTCCCGCGTGATTTCTTCCTTGACTTCTTCGATTTGTTCTAGAGGTAAGCTCTTACTCCTCATTAGCATTTCTTCTATTTCGTCCTTGTTATTGACATATTTCGGTTTTTTGGGTTTTCTTTTTAGGTCCAGAGGTCTTCCAGGCTTCGGCGTCATGGTATCCTTTCCAGGTCGAGCTCTACCATTCCCACTAGTAAACTTTCCTGAGGGATTCAGGATTCGGTCTTCTTCCGGATTTATTTCGTCACCCTCTCGGTAGGTTTGCACCTCCTTGTCTTGCACGCTTATGTACCCGTAAGATATCATAGTGACTCAATATACTGGATTATCTGATTTTAATCGTGGGCTTATATAGTCGCAGTTGACAATGGCTTTGTTTTGAATATTCCGATTCCGCCTTAATAACTGGATCGATCTGGTTTTGGAATCATTGTCCATCGGACACTTCTTATAATTATAATCCTAGTTCAGTTTATATAATGCTTAAACATATTTACATGGAATCGTCCTCGTTCTTTCAAATTCTTGGGATTCTCTAGTATGAATGTAGCCTCTCCTATTTGACCTTTTATTTTATACGGTCCTTCGTATAACGAGAAAAATTTAGCCATTTTCTTATTTCGAGTGTCTGATACATTTAACGCTCGTACTAATACTAAATCTCCTATTTTAAAACTAGACATTTTATGTGTAGCGTTGTAACGATCCGCACGATATTTTCCTCTTCTTTTTATGTTTTCTTTCGCCAATTTGAGCTTATATTCATGAGATGAATCCAATTTATTTTCAAATATATAATTTTCCCAAAATCTTTGAGGTTTCTCATTCTTTTGCAACTCGCAAGGCGCGAATCCCGTGGTGTCATGGTAAACTTCGTTCATGCACGTCTCGATGGTATCTAACCACTTTATCCAGTCGGTATGCTTGTCTGTGATAAAAGTTCTAAAATATCTCCCGATTTCTCGATTTACCCGTTCCACAATATTTCCTTGTGGATGTCTAATAGAGGAGAATATCGGCGTTACATTTTCGTTTTTCAACTTGTCTAACCATTTTACTGACGTAAATTGTGTACCATGATCAAATTGTATCCTTTTAGGTTTCCCAAATTCCGGTACGTATTTCTCGAATATGCTGTGACTGGTGGATTGCGCGTTAGCGGTTTTTAGCGGGTACAATTTCACGTACTTACTAAAAGCATCAATAACAACTAACAACCACTTATAGTTTCCGCGACTTGCCGGTAATGGGCCAAAAAAGTCAATAGAGATTAAGTCTCCTACCCCAGCGGGTATGATATTTTGCATATTTGCATAGCTGTAGCAGTTGGTTACCTTACATTTTTGACATAAGGTGCATCGAGCTAGTTCTTTGCGTATTACTTTACCAAACTTTGGATAATAAAATCCTTCCCGTAACAGCTCGTAGCATTTTGCTGCTCCTACATGACCGTAAACCTCATGGCACTCGATGATTAGTGTTTTTACTATTGATTCTGGCAAGTATCCTCGTAATTTGCCCCCTATTTCTCGATGATACAAAACTTCATCTTTGTATTTGAATTTTAACTGATTATTTGCTATTCCCCTTTCTACCAGATCAGCAATCCGGAGATCTGACTTTTGTAACTTCGCCAAAGACTTGAGCTTTTGCATCAGATCTACGCTGACCCTTTTCGCCAACTCCGCTATTACTTCGGCTGAACTAATTGTGCTTGCTTCTTGATTCTGTTCCGGTGGATATCTGCTGATAATGTCAGCTACAACATTTTCTTTCCCTTTTATGTGTTCAATTTTGAAATCATAGTTTTGAATGTATAATACCCATCTGGTTAACCTTGAGCTAGTTAATCTACAAGTTAAAACAAACGTGAGTGCTTTATGGTCACTTCGGATAATCAATTCCGCCCCTATGATAAACGTTCTGAATTTTTCAAGCGAATAGACTATCGCTAGCAATTCCTTTTCAGTGGTAAAATACCCTACTTCTGCCCCCTTGAGTGTTCGACTTGCAAATCCTATGATCTTATGCTCGTTATCTCTGCCGATTTGATACAGCATACCCCCAATTGCATAGTTGCTTGCATCACATTCCAGGTAGTATTTTGCTTTCGGATCCGGGTGGTGAACTATCATTGTCTCGCAAAATAGCTCCTTTATTTTTTCGAAGTGATCATGAATCTGCTGTGTCCAATTCCATTTTACATTTTTTCGTAGTAGTTGTAACAGTGGATGAGTTAGATCCGAATAGTCTTTAGTGAATTTATTGTAATAGTTCGCTAACCCTAGGAATCCTTTCAATTGTTTTACATTCTTAGGTTTTGGGAAGTTTTTTATAGCCATGATTTTATCAGATTGGGGTTGTATACCGTTTTGTGTTATTTTGTGTCCCAGAAATTCAACTTCTTTTCTAAAGAACTTGGATTTCTGGAAGTTTAGCGTTAAGTTATGATTTTGAAAGGTTTCGAAAAGCTCTCCCAAATGTTTTATATGGTCTTCGACCGATGCCGACGTGCACAAAATGTCATCTACGAAATTTATAGTGAAGTGTGCTACTTCTTGCAATATTATATCTAATGTTCTGACCAGACCCGCTAAGCTTGTGTTTAACCCATATGGAGTTACTTTAAATTGATACGTTTTACCTTGAAACATGAATGCTGTGTATTTCCTTGATTCTACTTGCAACGGTACCTGCCAGAAACTGGCAGTCAAATCTAGACTAGACATCAGTTGTGTGTTTCCACATTTCTGAAAGAGTACCTCAGTGGATTGAGCACAATCTCTATCAGGTACGATCAACTTGTTGATAAAACGAGCATCGAGTACTAACCGTATTTCACCGTTTTTCTTTGACACTACTATAATAGGATTGATGTACTCGCTCCAAGATCGTTCTATAACTCCGTGATTCAACATTTTATTTATTTCTTTACTTACTTTTTCGCGGTGCATGATTGGTACAGGATACGACCTGCGTACGAATGGTTTATCCTCGTAAATCCGTATTTTATGTTCATAAACTGACACCCTCCCAGGGATTTTGCTGAAAACACTCCTATACTTTCTTAACAAGTTAATAAAGTTTATCTGATGCTCGTTTTCCAGCAAATCACATTCCGAGAGTTTGTCTCTGATTTCATCATCGGTTAACTCATATCTTTCGTATAATTTAAGGTGTTCTTCACCTGGCGTGTTCAAAATTGATATTTCTGATGGTGTTTCGTTTGACGTTTGTAATTTGATGTTTTCCGTATTGGATTCAGTGTTTATCGTTAATATGTTCATTTCTAAGTTTAAATTCGCTTTTCATCTCCCTAGCGTATCGATTCCAATAATTATATGTCTTCTTAAGTTCGGGATTATAAGGAAAGTAACATGATCTACGAAATTTCCGATTTTTACCTTAATAAAGGTTTGTAATCTTACTTTAACTGGTTTGCCACCGGTGGCTCCTACAATTTGATAGTTCACCACTGGGAGTTTATCACAATCTTTGAAATTGTTTATATTTTCTGTATACCAATTTTCTGATATACCTGAAATTTGACTTCCTGTATCTATGAGTGCGATGTTTTCTAAATCATGCAAATATAATTTTACCGTTGGACAATATATTATTTCCTTTCGTTTTATTTCTTCTTCTTTCAATAAGTATTCGTTTGGGTTTTCAAATGAATTTGAATTTATTATTTCTGCCGCATTTAATTCTACTTCGCGCTGTGCCGTGCATCTGGGCAGTGTTGTGCTCACAGCGCCAGCTGGTTTTCCGAACCCAAATCTTCGATATCAGTCTTTCCGCTATCACAAATTTCTTCCTCTATAGCGTTTACTTGCCGGGTACTTGTCCAGTTTTGTCGACGATTGCCTTCTTGTATATTCGGTTTGAATTTATCATGGGAATCATGTACGTTTAATTCATCGCGTTGTGCGCTAGGCTTGGTGTTATTGTTTTGTTGCGTATAGCCGCTTCGCCATGTGTATTGTTTTGGTCGCTCATCGGGATGGCGTCCTGTGTTGTGATACCTGTTGGCATTTTGGTTTTGGAAGCTTTGTTTCGGAATATTTGATCGTCCGCCGGATTGCATCTGGTCTAAGAAGGTTAGCAAACTGTCTATATCTCGAATGCTTCTACATTTAGCTGCTTCTACCACATTTTCGTCGAAGTGTCGTATCAAGTTGCTCACTATTTCGCTTTCGGTCATAGAAGGAGCCAAACCGCTAGCCGATGCAAATTTCCTACTGGCATATTCTGACCATCCTACTTTTCCATCTGGTAAGTAGTACCCGAATTCTAAATCTCTTCGGATTTTACGCTGGGTTTCTTCTCCCCAATATCTAGCTAAAAATCGCTCTTTGAATTCTTCCCACGAACTTATTACATTGCGACGCGCAATCCACCAGTCTTTAGCATCATTCGTCATACTTTGACCTATAAGCTTAAGTCCGATGTCGTCACTAATCCCTAAAAATGCAAAATACTCGTCCAATTCTCTTATGTAATTAGCCGGTCTTTCCCATGGTTTTCCCGCATAAGTCGGTAATTTTAACTGTTTTGCTATCAAACCCATGTTATTATTTATCGAATCTTGCCCTACTCGCAGTCGTCTAAGACGTCTCATTTCTGAATCTACTCCTAATTCAAGACTATCATGCTTATGACTAAGTTCGCTAATCATTTCCTGATTTGTTCTATGACTTTCTGTTATTTTACTTTTCAGGATCTCATAGGTGCTTACTTGGTCACCTTTAAGGATGTTTTCACATGTTTCTAGTTTATCTTTCCAATCGGCGGTTAGTTCATCTAACCTATCAACGACAATTCTCAGGTTCGTGTTTATTTGTTCAAATTTGGTATCCCATTTGAGAGTATTCTTTTCCATTTTGCTATCCATCCTAGATTCATATTTAGCTCTCTCTTCTACATTTTCTGCTTGAGATCTTAGCACGGTTTGTTCTATTGACTCGACTCTAGTTTCCGTTTTCTTTTCCAGATTACCGAAAGAGGCTAAGATCCTGGCCATCGGGTCGGCCGGATTATTATCTGATTCTTGATCCATTGCAGAAGGCATCGTACTGGGTCTATCTCCTGCTGAACCTGAGTCTCGTCCCTGATTCCCTAAATTGACGACACCGGAATTTTTTGACGTTTTTGATCCCTCGTCGGACATCTCAGCCCCGACTCCAATCAAACAACAATTCCAAAGCCTGATGCACAGGTCTTTTGTCGGTCTATTTTTCGAATACTGAAGCTTGACTCTAGATTCTACTGCTTCTATATGTTTTTCAATGACTTTACACGTTAATTTGAGTGGTTTTACTGACTTGATGTTATTTCATGCGTTTTCCAAATGATTTTACTAAGAGAAGCCCCACGTTGGGCGCCAAATGTAACTTTGCGCTTGTATCTCAGGCTGTTAAGCTGTAGAGATACCAGCTGTTACGGTGAGTTCTTTGAATTATGATTGTTAATTGGGCTTCTCTTGAGGTGGATACGTGGGGAAAAGGAAATGGGGTTACCATCAAAAGCCACCTAACCGACCTTTTGATTTTAATACTGTCTAGGACTCGGGTGAATTCCTTCACCAAAGCCTTTTTCACGATCGGACTCAGGTAAAGACCAAAGCCGAGTTATCTCCTATTAGACAGAGCCGGGAAGTGACTCGCAGCCTGTCTTCCTACACAAATCTGATATCTTTCTCGGATCCGGGAATCTTGCGATTCCAAGACCGTGCAACAGACTCGGAATTGCCTTCCTTCGAGCCCGGACGCGGGATGTTATTCCAACGCCGAACGCTCGTAGTGACAATACAAAGCTGGTCCCTGTTGGCTTTAATAGGGATTGATGTTTTTGTCACCGGGGTTCGGAGCTGAACTATCCGACAAGGGTCAAAGATATTATTGAAGTCGTATTTAATGAAATAATATTAAAGTTTTTAACACAGAATTCTGCCTCAATGAATTTCCCTATAAACAGGTTTTACTCCGATTTTATCTAAACAGGTTTTCCTTAACTTTAATGTTATCTACTTCTACCTATGACTTTAGGCAGACTTATGGTCTAGACGACCCTAACCTATGCTATATGTTGAGTAAATGGCTGATATTATGAATTTTATTTGGTCCGTAGACCTAGACGGTCTGGTGCTATTTGTAAATGATTTTAATTTGAGTCGCACCGGTGCTATACCTGGAATACGCTCTGATAGAATTATGTGAGTCGCCCAGTCGCTATGACATGATTGCGCTCTGAGAGAATTGTGTGAGTCGCCCAGTCGCTATGACATGATTGCGCTCCCGAACGCTAGCGTCTCCCGTTTATATATCCTTCCTCCCCACTTATTGGTGTGACGTCAGGGTATGGTTGATCGCCGAGGATTATCCCAATCCTCGTGTCCTTTTGTTCTGTCGTCAGATCTACCCACCTCATATCTGATATGTTACAATATATATATTGTAACGGTAAATTCGAGCCGGTCCCGCACAATACCGGGAAAGGTAAGACTCGAACCCACGCACAAACCACGAACCCTAGCTCCGAGATGAAAAGAGAGAAAAGTTAACGAAAGGAGTTGGGCGCCAGGCACCAGAAGGGTGCCGATAGATAAGAAAAGAAAATGAAGTTAAAGAAAGGCGTTACGTTAGGCTAAGACTCGGCTAGGAATCAGGGAGAGTGGAACGAGGGGGGCGAGAGCAAATACAATCGGGGAGGAACGTTAAGAAAAGAAAAGGCAACACAAGACGATTAATATTTACAGGAAGAGCCCAAGCATTTATTAAGGCCTCAACAACGCGTACCGATCGCCGTACAAACAAAAGAAATAACAGAATTGGTTACGATGGGCGATGCGGCACGGTACCTTAATATAGCGTTCCAAATCAACAAGCGTAGAAGCAAAACAAGGTAGCTCCAGGCTGTGCTATACTACGTCCCTAGGTTTAACAATAAGTTTGAAGTTGATATATTAGATACCCTCGGTACGCCGGTACGATCCAATACACGGCCGATACACAAGCGGTAGGTAGAGGAAGGTCAGCACTCACACACGCGCGCCTTGGCGACACTTACGCACCTCGTGCACGGGATACTACCCTGCAGCGGGAGGCGGTAAGGGGGAGGCACTCAGCCACACAGCGAGACACTCACAATACTCGCGCGTCGTCCAACGACAGACACACGGATATAGGAGGACTCGGCTACGGTAATCAGGATTCAAACTCACCGGGAGCGATACGGAACGGAATGGAAAATAATTCCCGTCCTCGAGCACTTCCAAAAACAATATAATCTATAAAATATGAAACGATAGCCCTAAAGCAGGGGTACAATGCTTCTACGACAACCCGTCCTGAAGAAATAGGAAAGAGTCGTGGCGTCGAATCGTCGACCGCGCGGCGGACGACGATAGACACGGCCGGGTGGTCGTAGAAAGCTAAAAACGAAAGCCCACCTTTTATCAGGCAAGCACGCTGCACAATATCCCACACACAAGGTACTGCAACGGCAACGGTAGAAACCAAAACGATAGATCGTGCGTTAGGCGCAACGATAGGATACGGAACGGTAGCGAGAAGCGAACGACACAATAGTCTGCGTTAGGCGCAGCGATAGCGGTAGCTTAATAAACCCGTGCGGCACGTATGAAAGTAATCGCAAGAGAGACGAACAGAACAAGAAAGAGCCTAAATTAACTTAAACGCTACATTAAGCCTACGCGTCGATCTTTCCCTCGGAGCGGAGCTAATGGAGATCCGTGGTTGGTCCTGGAGGTCTCGCAGCACACGACAGGTTCGCCGGGCTAGGTTCCCATTTGCGAGGCAGAGTCAAGCCTATCGGTGGACTAGGCCGGTCTTTTCGGCGGAGCTTTTTCGGCGAAGGGTCTAGCCGCGACTACTAACGCCGTGGCGTTGAGGGTCCTCCAGGCTCGTAGACTCGCTGGCGTTGTCGGCTCCGTCGGGGAAAGAATCTGAAAAGTACAATCGAACTTACGGCAGACAATGTAGCCTAATTAGGCTCGTTTTTGGAGGCTCAGAGGAGGTACAGACGGCACAAGGAAGCTGACGATACGGCAGAGGGTTGAAGATATCGAGGTAGTGGCCCCAGTTCCGCGGTGGAGGGGTGGATCACGGCGAATAAAAATTCGTCACGTCACAATATATATATATATATATATATATATATATATATATATATATATCTGTGATGAAATAAAATTATAAATTTTTGAAGAATATAGTATATTTTTTTTACATATTATTATTCTTTTTACTAAAAAAGCTTATATCAAGTATAAACGATAATTAAAAATGCATGATTAACGTATCTTTGGGTATGAAATTAGTTGTACATAATTGAATTCAATCTGATTAAATTCTCCGCCGAGGTAGCGCATCTGAAGTCTGTTCTCTTCACATGCTTCTATCACTTTCTTCCAGAGATCACCATCATCGTTCAGGATCTTGACGATTCGAGCAGGTAGGAATACAGAAAAGCTTTCTTCCACGTTAGCGATTATCCTGACGCCGTATTTGGTTTGATATTTCTAGATCTCTCAATTTTTTTATCGGTAGATTTTCTTCCAGTCGACCAACCTTATTGATTTTGGTGAAATCCATGGTATCTTTTTTTATTATATATTGTGATATGAAGATTAGAATTTCACTTGGCTTCTTTCACACGCTTCTTCCACTATTCACTTTAAATTTATATTTTTGAATTTTTTTGTGATGTTATTTTGATTCAACTTGGCTTATCAATCAAATGTTTTACTTCTTCGATATTTTTGAGCAGTACCTCAATTCGTACTCGTAATTCACATTGCTTCAGAGTGGTTGGACTCATTTGAGAAATAATTGCTTAGTGATGTTCAGATGTGAATTTTTCTCTTTTTATATCTCTACAGCTGGGATTGCAGCTTCTAGAACAATCTTTTGTACATTCGTTCGGAATTTTCATCTCGAGATTTTGATTCAAGTGGCAGTTGTAACGGAAATTTCTAGCAAATAGTGATTACATTGCATGATTCTTGGAACTGTTTGTTTGATAAATTTTTGTAGGAATTGAGTTATCCCTGGGAGTTTGCAGGACTTCTCAAATTTCAGATGATATTGAAGTCGGTTGCGGTTATTCCAAGAACTACTGATGACAAAAATTTCCGAGGATTCCAAACTTTAACGTGAGAGTAATGAAATCCGATATATAAGAGGAAGCTTCTGGAATCTTAGGGGCGATCGCATTTCGAATGATATTCAAAAGTTATTTATCGGCAATGATTCCAAGAACACTCCTATCTCGGGTGGATTCCGAGAATCGCAAGCGTCATACGCAGCTGCTTGGTAGAAACTTCTGGAAAGGACTTGAGTCTTTTTGCGCTCAGGTGGAAACTTCTAGAATAGGCTCGAGTCTCAGCGCAAGTCTAGCGTTGCGTCATCATGAGGGTTCGCATCCGGGCTACAGCCTCACGGCACGTCATCGTGAGGGGTACGCGTCCGAGCTAAAACACTTCAAACACTTCCACCAGGGGGCTCAAATGAGGGCTGAAACGTCGGATCGAGTGAACCGAATATCAATTTGGGGGTGTCAAACGTAACTGGAAGGGTATGTAACATCGATTTGGGGATCTGTGGCATCAATTTGAGGGTGTGTGGTATCAACTGAGGGGTGTGTGGCGTCGATTTCCTTATTTCATCGTAATATGAAATTTTCAATTTTGGTTGGTTTATTTGAACTCTGTCAACTATTCACTTCAAATTTGTGTATCTAAACTTTTTCGTCAGTTTAACCAGATTCGACCTGGTTTCAATCAAATATTTCACTTCTTCAATATTTTTCAGCAGCAGGTCAATTCGTACTCGTAATTCGTGTTGCTTAAGAGTGATCATTAGACGCATTCGAGGAATAATTGCTCAAAGATGTTCCAGCGCGAAATTTCTGTCTTTTATAGCTCCACAACCTACACTAATTTTTACAACTGGAATGCAATTTCTGGAACAATCTTTAGTACATTCGATTCAGGTCTTCATCTCGAAATTTCGATTCAATATCCTTTATAAAGAGGAAGCTTCTAGAATCATAGGGGTTCCTACGTCCAAATAATGTTCGAGATCATTCCAATAATTCCGAGAACTATTTTATCAAAAAATATTCTACTCGCAATCATCGTTTTATGTAGTTGGATGGTAGAAGCTTGTGGTAGGATTCAAGTCTTTGTACACGGTTGGAAACTTCTGAAAACGATTCGAAACTCACTTAGAGTCCAGAATTGCATCATCATGAAGTTTGCGTCCAGGCTACGATCTCACGTGACATCACCGCAGAGGGTTTGCGTCCGAACTAAAAACTTTTTCGCCGGGGAGGGCTCAATTGAGGGATGGAACGCTAGCTGAGGGTACCGAATATCATTTTTCAGGGTATCTGTTAGGATATGTGAAACCAACTTGAGGGTGTGTGGCGTCGATTTGCGGGTGTAAGGCGTTGATTCAAGGTTGCACCGCTGGTAACAGCGGAACATCGAGAGCCACGTTACCTGCAACGGCGTGACGTCAGTTCAACTGTTCGAGAATTCCAGAAACTGTTTATCTTTGGGAAATTTCAGGAATCGAGGAGAAGCTTCCAAAAGCCCCCCCCCTCCGCCCCCGCCCCCGCCACCGCACACGGACACGGCATGGGTGCGCGCGAGTGTGTGTGTATGTGTGCACTCACGCTAATCGGGCCAGAAACCCCTCACTCATAGCCTGTTCATGCCTCGGTGTCTTTCCCCATTTTTATCATTTCGTGTTTACGCCGTATGATATCACTAGCCCTCGCTTTTCCTCGCAACACATCGTTCTGCTTACGTATCTTGGAGCTCTCCATGCTGCTGCTAGTTTGATCGATGTATTGTCACTGTATGTGGTTCATTGGTGATTCAGACTTATAAAGCAGTCGAAACCTCGCCTATATCGACCAGCGTCAATCTCACTGTCTTTGTCGATGGTCACAAAACTATATCTACCGTCATTCCAGCACGCCAAGCACAAATCCCTAAATTGTTGATCGGACATATCGGTGTTCACGTGATCGGCGTATATGTGCTTCAAATTCATTCCATATTGGCGGAAAAGAACCAATAAGTTTGCATTATCACGAACCAAATGTTTCGGGATTTGAGCATACGTTTGACACAGATAAAAACTATCAACACCTCTGTGCCGTCCCATACAGAAATAGAATCTGACATTATCTTGCTTCTCACAGGCCACGTCATCGAAAATCATAACTGTAATGTCTCGAGGTAGGTACACTTATACGAATGCAGTTTATTAGGTAAATTAGGTTTATTAGGTAACATATATGGAGGTACATCGGATGATAAAATACCAAGGATTATCGCCTTAGGCGTGCGTACGGTACGCGGCCCGTTGGCACTCTGGGGCCAGTGCCCACGTTATACGCTCATCCCACCCATGAGACACTCCCACTCACATACGGTATACTACAATAACCGAGTTGGGATGCGCATCCTCCCGCTTTACAACTTACTTGTGGTCATTAAATGGAGAATAACCTAACCCCACCACAGGTTCCAACAACGTCTTCAAGAATTCATACTTTGGTTGATTGAGAGATTTTAAATAGACGTACACATTTTCGAATCGTAGCCCATTTTCATGAGTCAGTAGCGTGAGAAGGGCATTAGTTCTTCCGCAATTCGAGGGCCAGCAAAAGACAGCTCTCACACTATTTGGTAATAGGGGACCGCAAAGATTCCCCTTCTTCTTTTTCCGTTCGACGAATTTATCGAAATTGGTAATGGGTAGTTTAATCGTTTGATCTTGGAATTTCATGATGCTTGGTAAACGCCGCAATGGGAACTAATACATTTATGCATAAAATATGCGCTCCTATAGAATTCGTGTCAGTTCATGGCCGGCCATGGTTGGACGAACACGCGGGCAAAGGAGCGGTTGTGGTTTAATAAATAAAATCATCAACAATCTTCCAGTCGAATTACATGTTCCTGGCTATCAGTACTACGGACCTGATACAAAATTGGTAGAGAGATTGGCTCGTGGTGATCGAGGTATCAATGCTCTAGACGCTGCATGCAAGCAGCATGATATCGCATACTCCAAGAATCGGAATAATATCGCAGAGCATCATAAAAGTGAAAGAGTGCTTGCCGAAAGGGCTTGGAATCGGGGTTCGGCTAAAGACGCAAGCGCGGCTGAAAAAGCTGTAGCTTGGGGGGTTACGCTTACAATGAAAGCAAAATCTAAACTGGGTATGAGTATGACGGTGTGTATGACGCAATCACCGCGCAAGAACAACAAAAACTGGAGTTCATTATACGAGCAGCAAAGAAATCCATGAAGCCGGGCCCCAAAGCTATTGAGTCAGCGTTGGCAGGTGCCCGTTCGGCTGTATCTGAAGGAAAAGTGTACACGCCTCGTGACTTACCAGTCCCCAAGAAAATTGGTGGTTTATCACCGTTTCTTATTCTAATCTTTGCGGCCCTTAGCGCTACGGGTGCTCTAGCGGGTGGTGCTGCGGGTATAGCAAAGGCTGTCAATGAGGCTAAGGCAAACAAGCATCAGCCACAAGAATCCAAGCGCCACAACGCTACAATGGAGGCGACCGCTTTGGGGAAGGGCTTATATCTGAAACCATATAAGACGGGTATGGGACTGTATTTGATGCCTGCACGAAACTGATAAAGCTACCACACCGAGCCCTCACAGATGCCGATTTGCTCAACTATGCAAAAGCTATGGTAATTCCACATTTCCGGGGTGTTTTTATGCGGAATGCTTTACCCACTTCAGGACCTAGAAAGCGTGAATCTCCAATTATCAATCTTGATGATAAAAACGGCCCGGGAACGCATTGGGTTGCATATACGAAAAACGGCAACGAAGCGGTGTATTACGACAGTTTCGGTGATTTACAACCACCTAGAGATCTAATGAAATATCTCGGTGCTGGTAGCGTAAAATATAATCATAACAGGCAAAAACGTTTTAATTATAAAAAATTGAGCAAATTAAAAAAAAAAAAAAAAGACAAAAACTGAGTACGACAAAAGTCGTGAAATGATAAAAGATGACCAAGTCAAGCCATAATCAACTCAAAAACTTCCGCACGTCTAGGTAGTGAAATCAAACAAATCGCCAAGTAATAACGAATTACTCAAAAGTTTACATTATACGACATTCACAAAGGATATTTCTATTAATCGAACCTACTTGACGGGCACATTCATAAAACTGAATATCACGATTTACTTATCAGAATTATTTACAATACACTTTATTCTATTGTTCGTTTTTTTACAAAATTAATTAATTTTTTAAACGGATTCACAATAATACCTTTTTTTTTCAAAAGTAGCAGTTACACGTAGAAAATTCTATAGTAAAATTCACGATAATTTCATAGCAATCGTGAATTTTCGTAATGCCGTTACATATCGGCGTAGTAAAGATTCGGAAATAAAATCAGTTAAATATCATATACATCGGTTATATATATAATGTTATACATATATACATATCAGTCACATACAATCGATATATAAATATTTAAATATAGTTATATATATAAATAATTTTATACATATATAATCAGTCACATACAATCAATATATTTGGATATTAATAATCTTGCATTGTAGTGGACTTTGCGGAATGAATGTGCCCGCCAATAGTAGGTTCGATTAATAAAAATATTCTTTGTGAATGTCGTATAATGTAAACTTTTGAGTAATTCGTTAGTACTTGGCGATTTGTTTGATTTCACTACCTAGACGTGCGGAAGTTTTTGAGTTGATTATGGCTTGACTTGGTCATCTTTTATCATTTCACGACTTTTATCGTACTCAGTTTTTGTCTTTTTTTTTTTTTTTTTAATTTGCTTAATTTTTTATAATTAAAACGTTTTTGCCTGTTATGAAATTTTAGACTTGGCGGAATTTTTTACATTGAAAATGTTTTTGCCGTTTATTTCACTTCTTTTTGGGAGATTACGATTTACTTATTAGAATTAATTACAATGTATATATTACGACGGATCAGTAGTCCACGTCTATGATACTTTGCGCAGAAAATTACTACCGATTCACGATGAAATATTGAAAAACCTGTATAGAAAGTATTCGATCGTGTACGAAAACGTACAGCGTCAACCGGATGGGACGTCGTGCGGAGTGTTCGCTTGTGCTATCGCGGTATCTCTCGCACAGGGAACAGACCCTACAACGGTACGCTACATAATAGACGACGGCGATGAACGTTCAAAATCTACGCACGCGATGAGACACCACTTATGCAAAATATTAGACCAAGAAAAGTTGATTCCATTCCCGACGACGGTTAGAGTTGAATCGCATAACGTGCAACAAGAATCTGGCGTAGCCTTGATTAATACAACAACACCGGGTGGACTTATGTCGGAGGTGCAATTGCCATCTCACAAGACTTACGCGGAAGTCTGTCAAGCGGCACACGAAGATTCGTTAGCTCAACGCACAAAAATTAGTAATGATAACGTAGATAAGCAGAATTCTAAAGAAGGGTTGTGGCGTATTCACAAAGAGAGAATAAATAAAAAAAGACAAGATGACCATTCGGAGCAAGTAGCTAGATGTAGTGATAGCGGGAAAGAACATGTTGTTCGATCGTATCGAAAATTAACACAAACTGCCTCTCGCGCAGACGAATGGTCACTAAAAAATATGATTGATGAAGACAAATCTAAGATAAAAAAAGATAAAAATAAAATTTATTATGCAGCCAACGCAGAAAAAATAAAATTTAAAGAACAGATAAGATATGCAGCGGATCCTGAGACGAAAAAGAATATAGAAATAATCAGGTACGCCGAAAACCAGGATTTTAAAAGGAATCGTGAAAAAGAGAAGTATTATGCGAATCCGGAAATTAAGAGAGAGTATGTAAAAAAAAAATACGCCGTCAATCAAGCAATAAAACAAAATTATGAACGAAATAAATACGCCGACGATCCTGGAAAAAAACAAAATTATGAAAAAAAAAAATACGCTGCCGATCCCGAAATGAAACAAAATTATGAAAAAACCAAATATGCAGTAGATACAGAAATTAAAATAAATTATGAAAAGAAAAAATACGCAGCAAATCCAGAAATAAAACAAATACATGAAAAAAAAAAATACGCTGCCTATCCGGAAATAAAACAAAATTACGAAAGAATGAAATATACGGTTAATCCGAAGAAAAAAAAAATTATTGAAAAAATAAAGTACAATGCCAATCCAGACCAAAAAAAAAAAATCAAATAAGCAAAATTATTACGCATACAAAGAAAGGAAGCAAAATTCAATAAAATTTATGAAAACAAAAAATATAATAAAAAAATACAGAAAATTAAGAAAACAAAGTCATACAATGGCACTTTTAGGATCCGTAGAAAGATACATTACCATTCTAACACGTAAACTTAGCCGTAGGCCTAATCCGCAATCAAGAATTGAAGCGGAAAAAATAATAAAGTGGTGTATTCAAGCTAGGAAAGGTATAGTATTCAGCGTTAAAAAGGCATTAACCAATTTAAAAAATAGAATAGAAGTATGTTCGATACGAGGATCAGAATCGGTTGATATTGAATCAAAGATAGCAGCCTTTTGCGGTGAATCAAAACATACTGGGTCAACCGAAGCTTATTTTGCAGATTCAGCTTACAATGTATTGGATGTGGAGGTAGACCAACAATTAATTGGGACAACTAAAGGTCATGTCGTTAATATTCTACCGACGAGTGAGTCCAAACATGTACGCAAGTCGTGGGTATGCTCTGAACTTTGTGTAAGACCCGATTCGCAGACTATTAACAGACTAGAGTATTTGCTAACAGCTATCATCTCCTGGAAAATTACAAATATTCGTAGCAACATGAGACGAATTAATGAATGTACTGTCAACAAGTCGAATCGTAGATTAGGATACTTGCAAAGCTGTTATACAAATCCAATGACTTGCAATTCGAAGTTATTGCCACTTCAAATATTACAGCCGCACTTTCCACAAGTTAGGTATTTCGTAAGACAAATTCACGAAATTTTGAGACTGACTGATAAAATAAATAACATTGACAATGCTTTAATGCATGGGGATTCGAAAGTTCTTGAGAATATATCGGCATCAGCGCGGGGTACGTGTTCGCAGAATTCGTGTCCAGAGGGGATAATTTTGAATGAAGAACAAATAATTGCTAAACATCCTCATGCATTTCAGGAACTAGCCAAACGTGCAATAGATGTACCCGAATCACCGTGTATATCGTGCGAAAAATTGTGTTACAAAAGAGATTTCAGTGACATTAAAAAAATAAGAAAACCTTTATCGGGAAGCTATTGGTCTGAACTCAAAAAATATGTAGACGAATCTGGCTGTAGTTCAGATTTCATCTGCCACTATTGTTTGGATAGATTTAGAAAAAACGAATTACCACCCACATGCATCTTGAATAAGATGATAGTAGAAGAAACGCCATGTGTCATATCTTGCTTGAACAGTTATGAAAAAATTTTGATTCAGAGAGCTAAAGCGTTTCAAACGGTGCAAAGAATGGGAACGGTGTCGAAGAAACGATTACCACATAGACATAAAGTACAGAAGGTAAAGGGTAGGACTTTTCACTTGCCGTTACCTTTGGAGGAGACATTGAAAAAATTACCATTACCCACTGATCCAATAAATATCAACCAAGAGCTATTTGTTATGGTATGTGGAATACCAAATAAGGCAAAAGTAGTATGGAGTAATTTGGTAGATGTAATAGTATATTTCACAGTTAGCGTACTAAGGTAGCCATTATGTGGCCGGGGCAATGTTTTCAGCACGAATCGTAGGAGGACATGAGTGCTAAAAAAATTGCCCCGGCCGGATAATGACTACCTCAGTGCGCTACTGTGAACTATATTTTATTCAACAATTGCCCGATTCTAACGATTTTATGTAATAAAAAGTATTTGAATATAAAATATAACTGATTACTTAAATCGTTTGAGCACTCGATGACACCGCATGTATTTAATATGAATCACTGTACTAACCGTTCAACAAATATTTCCAATAAAATTCACGAGGAATTGAATTTGCTTATATGGTAATTGTAGAGCGCAAGTAACCGACTATCTCCATTATAAGACCCGCGTAAATTTAAAAATTGTTCCTACTGCCCCTATAATGGCCCCATTATAGGACCCCTGTAGAAAACGATGAAATCTGTTTTAACCTCTTAATGTTATTAAGCGCCGGTCGATAAACAGCCACTTAGGGGTTTGCTTCGCAGGCATGAGAAAGCGCCAGAATCGGGCATGAGTTGAATAAATAAAGTATACGACGCATTAATGTGGCTGAAAAAAAGTAATACATTATATTCAAAGATTGAATTACCAACTGAACCTGGAATGTTGTTAGAATCGCTTACGCAGGACGTTGAAATTAAGATAGAACCACAACAGTTGGGCACGAATGGGGACGATCGCACGGCATTGCCGGCGGAAGTTGATGCAAAAGAGAATGTCAAGCATAAAGCGATATTGACACAAATCATGGACACTGACGAGTACTGCGAACAGTACACAATTTGTCCAATCAATCCGGGAAGGGAAAACAGGAGCGCAACAACTCTATATCAGATGTTGAAGGTTCAAGAACCGGCTATGAACACATGGGATAAATGCTTGGATATCATGTGCTTTCCAGATTTATATCCTCATGGCAACAATGGCCAACATGAAAGCCGGATCGTTTCTCTGCGGGAATACGATTTTATTAAAAACAGGCTCATGTCAAAGCATTCAAAATTTAGATTAAATCAGCAATATTTGTTTTTCCTATTGAACGATTCAAATATACGGCAATTGAAGAGTGGTATATTCCATAAATTGAATGTAATTAATCCCAAAGAAAAACTGAACGCTGAGAGTTATTTAGAAATAATGTCCAAAGAGCTTCTCGAAGGGAATTTAACAACTATTTTCGCGAGATTACGCAATACAGATCAATATTGGCGTAGGGCAAGAAACATGTTGAATTGTATGGTTCACCATTATGGTTCGGCTACATGGATTCTTACACTCAGTCCAAGTGAATGGATGTGGAACAATTTAGCAGAATATATTCGTAAAGTGAACGGCCCAAAATTGGCGAATATGCCTACAAGCGAGCTGGTTGCTACCGATCCAATATCTGCTTCACGATACATAGATAATAAATTTAAAGGTAAGCTAAAATTCTTATGTGCGATGGATAATCCGATCGGAAAAGTATCCCACTACTTTTGGAGACGCGAGTATCAAGGCAGGGGTACTCAACATTTTCATATGTTGATATGGATTAAAGACGCTCCTACTATTGGAGAATCGTCCACGGAGGACGTGGCTAAGTTCATCCACGAGTATGTAACCTGTAGAATACCTGATAGAAACATATCACCGATTTTATATAACCGAGTAACTGATTATCAGCAACACAAACATAATGATCACTGTTTGCGTAATAAAAAAAATAAAAAAGGAATATCAAGAGTGTGTAGATTTGGTTTTTCCAGACCTGTTACGGATTCGCTGATAATGAGAGATGTGGCCGTGTCCATCGCTGGTAGAAAACAACTAAAGTCAAAAAGTAGACTGTACGATCTACCGCGATCGGAAAAGGAAATATTTATTGATGATTACAATCCGGTTGTCCTAACTGCGTGGGAGGGCAATATGGATATCCAGTTCATTGGCGATAAATCAACGATACTGAATTGGTACTGTACGAAGTATACTACTAGGCCGGAGACTAGTACATCCGTAGAAATGTTCGATGAAATTAATTCGACTAAGTCATTGGCTAGTAGGCTTTGGAGCGTTACAACGCGCAGTCTGAATAACAGAGACTGCGTAGCTCTGGAGGCTGCCGACACGTTGTTGGGAATATCGTTGTACGGAACTGATCCTGACACAACTATTAAATGGTTGGACGTAAATCAAGTCAGGAGCAAAAGAGTAAAGCCGCATAACGTTGTCATTGAACTAGATCCTGGGTCGAAAGATATTTTTTATCCCTCGCTTATTGACGATCACTATCCGAACAGACCCGAAGAACTGGAGTTGTTATCTTTGTATGACTTTGCAAAATGGTATGAGATAACAAAAACAAAACCCGTGGATAGTAATGTTGAAGTTTACGAACTTGCCAATGGGTTTTTGAAGAGAAGGAGACGCGGCTGTCTATTAAACCATTATAAGTACAATGCTAACGTCGAGCCTGAAAAATATTATCACGCGCTATTACTTCTGTTCAAACCGTGGCGAGATACCGATGAATTGAAAGGTAATCGCGATACATATGCGGAAGCTTTCGATGCGAGCAAGGAACAACTTGTCGAAGCGTTGCAATACCACGAGCGTTCAACAGACATTCAAAAAGGATTGGAATGCGTGAAACAATTGATTGAACAGAAGGTAGATGATCTTGCACGTCAAATTAGCCGTCAAAGTAACGATATGACAGAAAATATGGATAATCCATTACAGTTCCAGCCGATCGAAGCTGATCTAGCTATGCGGGAATTCGTTGACGTTGTTGAGCACAACGACGATGTTGACGTTGATATTTTGATAGGGAAACTAAATGATGACCAACGGAGAATATTTGATAAAATTACGAAAATTTTAAATACAGGCGATAATGACGAGGTATTGCGAATGTTCGTGAGTGGCGCCGGGGGTACTGGCAAAAGTTTTCTGATTAAAACAATACGAACATGGACTAAACAGATGCTTCATAAAACAACTGCCGTCACAGCGCCTACCGGTCTGGCGGCTTTCAATGTCGACGGCCTAACGGTACACGGGCTTTTCCAACTGCCAATCGAGCATGGTGGTACACCTAAATACAAAGAACTTACAGACCATGTATTGAAAATATTGCGGGCAGAGTTGAAAGACGTGGTATTATTTATCATAGACGAAGTATCGATGATTTCAAATATCACACTGACTTATATTCATTTGCGATTGTGTGAAATATTTGACACGCACAATTTAGCCGACGGTTGGTTTGGTGGAAAACACATACTGGTATTGGGCGATTTGTTACAGCTTCCGCCAGTGAATGAAAGTTCGGCGTTTATCGAACTATCTCGCGACAAAATACACAAATACCTAGGATCGGTGGGAAGTGTAAACTTATGGTCCCATTTATTCGCATACGACGAGCTAATAATTAACGTACGACAACAAAACGACCCGATCTATCTTGAAATATTATCTAGAGTTCGTTTTGGAATAATGACGCTTGAGGACGAACGCGTTCTGAAATCGAGAAAAATTGAAATTGTTGAGACGCCAGTACATGCCAGACTTCAAAGCTTATGCAGGTACATCGAAAAACTACCAGTAGATACGGTCTGTCTATTATCGACTCGACACTAGTGTGAAGTTCTGAATAAAGCTATGCTAGACAAAATTTCCGGCGAGGAAATCGAGCATAGGGCAGAGGACTCGGTTGATTGTGTACCGTATCTGAAGAAAAAAATCACAAAACTTCTAAATAAGGAAGGTGATGACGACTCCCGAACAGCCGGGCTAGCAAGAAGTATAATAATAAAAATTGGCGCGAAAATAATGGTAAGACGTAATATTGATATATCACTGGGTATCATCAACGGCACTATTGGTCATGTTACTTCCGTCAATCGAGCTATCGATACGAATCGCGTTGAGGCATTGACTATGGCTTTAGCGACGGGGACGGAACATATTATAGAAAAGGTAACTACAAAATTTGAAGTAATGACTGGCGCGTTCATTTTCAGAAAACAATTCCCTATTTCATTAAGCTATGGTGTAACAATCCACAAAAGTCAGGGACTTACTTTGAAAAACGCGGTAATGGATGTTGGTAACAGCTTGTTCACCTGCGGACAAGCTTACGTCGCTTTATCCAGAGTCACGTCGCTCGAGGGCCTGCACATAATCAATCTAGATCCAGGATCATTAAAAGTTCAGGAATCGGCCCTGATAGAGTACAATCGTCTCAGAAAAATTTACAGGCCAGAACTGGCTGAAATTAATATTTCACGTAAGCGGGATAGGAAGATTAGGGACACTGTATGGTCAATTCCCGTACGTCATTTACAAGCAGACGACAACGACAATACCGTATTGCCTGATGATCCGATACCAACAATCAATGGCATAGAGAATGTTGACGGTGTATCATGTTACGCCAATGCTTCTATACAGGCTATATTTCATTGTAAATCCATTGTCCGCGAGTTAACAAAATTGAGAAATAACGATTCATTGGAAAAATTGGCCTATTCGTATATTATGAACGAAAATCAAATAAATTCACTGTCTGTTAGAGAATTTGCAGGCACGCAGTTCACAGAGAATATACAACAAGACGCTGCCGAATTTATTACGGCTTTATGCCAACAGTCAAGTATAATACGCGACGTAATTGAACACGAACTGATCACAATTACTCGGTGTAATCAATGCGGAATCAGCTCTAGAGACCTGCAGCTGAATAATATTCTTGCAATACCCGTTACGTTAACGCCGGGTACTAAATGTCATAAGAATCTTCAAGATCTAATGGATATCTCTTTGTCGAAATGGACGAGAATAGACGGTGCATGCAAAGATTGTCACAGTAACGATAAACTTCAAAAAACTAGCGTGAGCGCGGTCAAAGACATCATTATTATACAATTGATGCTCTTTTCATATCAGTACAACAGCGTGGTTAAAATAACAAATCTCAAAGTAAACGCAGTACCTAACACAAAAATAACGATTAATGGTGCAAAATTTCAAGTAAAAAGTACTATATTTCATCACGGTGAAAGTATAGATCGTGGTCACTATACCGTAATGCTCAAATGCGAATTAAATAAATGGATAAATGTGAGCGACATGCACGTGCGTGAAATGATCTGGCCACGAGGAGCTAAGGACGCTTACATATTTATAATGGAGAAAATACCATGATTCGTTCTGAAAGATGACAATATTCCAAAGAATCATTATCCGTGGTGTTCAATTTGAAAGTGAAACGATCGGATGAATTTTGTTGTATTATAATAATAATGCAGTATGAAATATTAGGCTATGGATCTCACTCGAAAAATATAGAGGGTTGTGAAATATTATGAAGTACGTCGACTGGAGTATCTTGCAGAATCATAATGAAAGTATTGAAAGACCGCCATCAGTTTGATACAAATACGGATAAAAAGTAAAACAAACACAACACCTAAGCCAACCATATCTTATGCTTCTGTGGAATGACCAATATATCACACTACTTCATTTAATTTGAAACCAACATACGTCAATTGTTTTGTGATATAACATAACTATCATTATCGTAATGCTCTAATATATCCGGCTTATTCAAGCATCGAGGTATACACATGTATTATCCAGACGGATATGCTATTTAACAATACATGGCGCATGCTAATGCATCTTTACTTAACGATTATTGGACACGTACACAATGATGCATCGTCAGGGTGTATGAACGAAAGTCGTATTATTATCGTTCATCAAGATTCGCGGTAGCGAATCGCCGCAAAGTGGTTATTTCTACCCGACACATTCACATTTTACATAAATTGAACAATATTTTAAGGTTGTAGAAATACCGCGAATCTTGATGCCATGGAGTACTTATAGTGCTCATCATTAAAGGCTTTCGAAAGCAGTTGAGTGGTTAACACATTCGACTAATGATACATGTTGGCAAAGAGTAGACGATTGAATCGAAAATCAGTAATAAAATGAATCATTTCACATCGGTTTTATATTACAGTTCGTCATTGGTTCAGAATCCGTAACGTGTAAAAATCTGAAGCAGGCATTAGCAAATCATGAGAAATCAGGGTATACCGTTTCGGCTAATAGTTGCGTTACGAGGTAACCTGTAAGTTGGATGTAATGCTCGATCTAAAAATATTCATCCGAACAAGCGCAGCTGATACATTGTGATCCGATTCTGAACCGATATCTGACGTATATTAGAGAATCCCGCTAATGTTGTACTCTACATGAATTAGTTATTACACATAACCATAATGCAATTGATAATAATCATTTGACAATTATCGAAAAAGAACTGTAATTATGAATACCGCATGCAAATATAAAAGCCTGCAATAAAGTAACATGCAAATATCATAAAAGCCGGCAGTAAAATCACATGATTTCCACATAAATAGACATCCATTGGATGATTACACTATTGATGGGAATACAAATGGTCAAAATACCTGCGTGACAATAAGGCACGCGTATGAAATATGCCATTCATGTATAAAAACCTCTCATATACGCGAAGACCACGTGAAACGGTACATTAGGTAAAATGCGTGAAGCGGATAGGTGCTAAACTCTCATTCGTCCACGATACAAACAACATCGTTAAAAACGGGTAGCTTGCTCATATGTGTTTCACACTCTGTGCAAATGTACCGCTCCACGAGATATCGTGAGATCATGACTTAAACTGAATCGAACAATACAAAACTGTCAACATGGAATAAAAATAATAGACAGTACGACAGGCGTATCTTGTAACGGAACTATTAGCCATGGCGGTATACTCTGATCTCTCAGTTGGCTTGGATTATGATCCAACAACAGTACATGCATGTATACATGACATTCGGAAAATTCCGGAATTAACTGAAAGTTACAATATGTTGAGATTTAATTTGTTCAACGGCCAAGCCAATTCCTGAACATGCATTGACAAAACTCAGCCACATGTATCACAATATTTTATTTATACCTATAATTCGCCACCCCTTCATGTATCAACAGGATGTCAGTCTGCTTAACCTTTCGAGCGTCAACAAATTTTTAAAATCATTTCGTAGACATGTGCGGCCGTGCTACTGCGGTCACGGGGACATCATACGGGGGCGGTATGAAAATAAGGAGACTGAAGAAGTAAACATACGATTTAGTATTATTTAATCATCATAGATTTAAAATGTATTACAATCGTCTTGTTAATCATCAAATAATCTGTAGACATTTTTGAAATTTCAATATCAACGAAATATATTGAAACGTCAATTCATTTGATAACTCGACTGTCATACGGCAGTGGTTGATAACGTGCGTAAGTAAGAAGAGGACGCACGGACATACTTACGCGACACACAGCACTAAACATGACTGTATCTACTAACTACAGCTCACACGTAGATTCATGAAGAATTTGACGCTCAGAGAGTTAACGGGTAGTTAATTAACACTCGCAGTAGCGAATCGCTGCTAAGTTTTGCATATACTATGCCTAATTTTGAATCGGACTATTCAAACGTTTTATATTCGACAGTCGAAACCACGATTCTATTGGAATTAATGAATGAAATTCATTTAATTTTTTCGCGATATTAAGTTTAAAATAAATATGCATGAAGAGGTGGTTGTAATAATCATCAAGTTTCTTACAGGAAGATAGTCATCGGAACACTGTTAATAATCATTGTTTCAAACCAATTCAGTGTTGGGATAACTGTAGCAAATTTAAGAAATGTAACATATAACTATTAGATTCATCACATGGTATCACAAAGGATGTATAACAATTTAGTCTGACAGATGAAGCTTATTAGTTTACAGGTATGGATGGATTAAATGACTTATTTCTAATACATCGTTATATCATTTCGATACAATTATATAAAATATATGACGAATACTGCTTACTATTTATTAGGAATACCTTCATTGCATGACTGATTAAAAAAGTTAATCAGATATTATATAAATGATGTATATTTCATTTTGAAGCCAAGTCGCAAAATAACAAACAACGTATGACTAACAAGTCATTGATATAAATAAGTAATCATATTCACTACCGCGAGTCTTGATACATTATTACACAAATCGATAATTACATTTTCTTTATGTTGTCGAAACAAACAGAATGTATTGTTATTATGACTGAATTAAGAATTACAATTATAAATTATACTAGCATCGTAATGACATTGAATTTGGTAGATCAATTTTGAAATAGTTTCAACTTAAATTGAATAGTTCAACAGGATATGTCTTCTAAGTCATCATGTATATAGTAGTACACATGATCGTAGGCAGCAAGGGATAATTTTTATTATTGATATAGTAATGGTATCAGGTAGTCGTCCCAACACTAATTTGAATTATATACGTATCACGAGTGAGTTACGAATGTCCGAATCAAATACGTCAGGCGTATATTATGTTATTATTACACATTCGTATTTCTATTTATGAAATTTTCTAAAACACATGATAGCCATAGTATTATGTGTTACACTGTTAAGATAACTGTTCTCAATCAGTAATCGTGTATATCCGTACGTATCATGTTTTGTAGAAAATAATCTCTGCTATATGCTAAGACCATTGTTCTGTATTTAATTGAAATGTTGATGAGAAAACAAGTATGAAATTAATAATATATACAGAGATATATACACCTTTATTCCAAGCAAACGGAATATGATAGAGCACCTATCGATCATATCTAAAACAATACGCAACAACCCACATATCAAATGGAGCTTACTCTTACAACCGGAAGATGATAATCTGATAAGCAGATACAGATAGATCGTTGTTGCTAAGTTACATATTAATTTCTACATTTTTTAATATACACCAATAATAGAGTTATGGTGAGTTTTGTACCTCGAACTACAAGAACACGTAGTATCATTAATCTTGAATTGTATAGGTGCCTTGACAACGCATATTGGAGCATAACTTTACATGCGGAAAAATTAGATACGTCCACCGATCAGACACGTTGTACAGTCAAAAGTGCAACGTCTTAACCACAGCAAACGGAGACACGCGGTGATCTATGCTACGTTCATAATGGTTTCATGGACAAACACCTTTAAATTATATCTGACGGGTGATTCACGTAGGTATGAATCCTATGAAAATCATCATAATACTAATCATAATATGTGCAAGATTGACGTATTGATTGAAATCTCACAATGTCGCAAATAATTATCGTATGTAACATTTCAAATAACAATAGATATAAACATAATTGATTCTCTCATTAAAATATAACGTTTTCTATTCTAGGGTAATGGCGCACACATTCGAAGAAGTTGAATGGTTAAAGTGATACGACTCCACCGAAACAATGAAGCTTCTACCATAGACGATGATAACCACTCAGCAAAGAATGAACCTACTCGGAAGCGCTTGTACAAGCAGCTGTATCAGTCTTTCGGAATTCGAACCATGGCACGTCTCACAACAACTATAACCACATTGAAAATCAGATTATTGGAACTCCGCTTTAAAAATTCATTCATTCTGTACACAAGCGATCCATCGAATAAAGTGTATTGTAATTGATTCTAATCAGTAAATCGTAATTTCCTCAAAAGAAGTGAAATAAACGGCAAAAACATTTTCAATGTAAAAAATTCCGCCAAGTACAAAATTGCATAACAGGCAAAAACGTTTTAATTATAAAAAATTGAGCAAATTAACAAAAAAAAAAAAAAAAAACTGAGTACGATAAAAGTCGTGAAATGATAAAAGATGACCAAGTCAAGCCATAATCAACTCAAAAACTTCCGCACGTCTAGGTAGTAAAATCAAACAAATCGCCAAGTAATAACGAATTACTCAAAAGTTTACATTATACGACATTCACAAAGGATATTTCTATTAATCGAACCTACTTGGCGGGCACATTCATAAAAATGAATATCACGATTTACTTATCAGAATTATTTACAATACACTTCATTCTATTGTTCGTTTTTTTACAAAATTAATTAATTTTTAAACGGAATCACAATAATACCTTTTTTTTTTCAAAAGTAGTAGTTACACGTAGAAAATTCTATAGGAAAATTCACGATAATTTCATAGCAATCGTGAATTTTCGTAACGCCGTTACATAGCGGCGTAGTAAAGATTCGGAAATAAAATCAGTTAAATATCATATACATCGGTTATATATATATAATGTTATACATATATACATATCAGTCACATACAATCGATATATAAATATTTAAATAGAGTTATATATATAAATAATTTTATACATATATAATCAGTCACATATACAATCAATATATTTGGATATTAATAATCTTGCATTGTAGTGGACTTTGCGAAATGAATGTGCCCGCCAAGTAGGTTCGATTAATAAAAATATTCTTTGTGAATGTCGTATAATGTAAACTTTTGAGTAATTCGTTAGTACTTGGCGATTTGTTTGATTTCACTACCTAGACGTGCGGAAGTTTTTGAGTTGATTATGGCTTGACTTGGTCATCTTTTATCATTTCACGACTTTTATCGTACTCAGTTTTTTTTTTTTGTTAATTTGCTCAATTTTTTATAATTAAAACGTTTTTGCCTGTTATGCAATTTTGTACTTGGCGGAATTTTTTACATTGAAAATGTTTTTGCCGATTATTTCACTTCTTTTTGGGAGATTACGATTTACTTATTAGAATTAATTACAATACACTTTATTCTATTGTTCGTTTTTTACTAAATTAATTAATTTTTTAAACGGAATTTAAAAAACTAAATTTAAAAAAATAAATTTTTTTTTTTATATCTCCGCCGTAAAATATTTGTATATCTTTCTCGTCTTCAACTCGTTTCTACCAATGTATACCCTGATAGAACAGCGGATCCTGAGGTATGAACGACGTGTTCGTAGATAATACTTTCAAAAATGCATTAATAAAATAAATGCATTTATTTCATAAATTTTTAATATATACATGACCCCTAACAAAAAATTTTATTTTTATTCTTATACTTGTCGGCGATTCGCTCGTGCTAATCTTGATTACAACCAATAATGGCATATCGATAGACAAACATCCTAAAACAGTTTATTTATTTTAAAATAATCAAAATATATTTAAAATTAATACATTAATTTCATCAATTGAAGTACCCCACCGCGATTTACAAATTTTCAATACATAGATTAAGCCTTTTCCAACTTTGACGAATATAGTACCAATATGCCTGTACAACAATTTTCAATTAAAAAATCCCCTTTCAACTCCTATTCACAGTGAAATTACGAATTTTAACTAATTTTCTACAAAATTCTTACGCAACTATGACGTTTGCACCCGAACCCAACTTTTTGTACCATTGAACTACCATCTCATGTTGTATTTACTGTACATTCATGAGATACGCATATAAATATTGAGTTATCTGAGATGCGATCAACACATCAATTACAGTCTATAATTTTAATTTTATCCATAAACTTAATGCACTTTCATTACATATAACAATAAACAATTTGAATAATATACACTTAGCGCATTCTTAGCTTAATAGCCCAGGCTTAGCCCACATTTTTATAGTAAAATAATTATATAAAATTTCCTTCTATGCCCCATATTTGATGAATAATTCCCTCCATTATGGTCATTATATGTATATGTATCGTTTAACATTTTTTCTGTCCTATACACCTCATACAGCATATAGTGCGTTAATCGTCGCTTGGTCTTGTCATTTCCTTTATAACAAAAATCATGCTATCGTCTCGTCTCTCTATATGGTCGTCTTGTGTTGTGTCCATTCTTCTGCTTCTCACAGCATCACTAAAAGCATGTAAACAAGAGTAATTACTTCTTGGTTTTCTGCGCACCCAATAACATAAAGATTAGCGGTAGGTTGATAATTTTATAATGATACATTCATTGAAATGTAATATTAATTGAATATTCTCATTATTCATTTTAATTAACCTAGTTTATCTAAATTTCCTTGTGTGGCGCATACATTAGGAACCGTGATAAATAATAATAATAATTTTCGAGTACCGTACCGTTTTTGAGTTTCACATTTAGGGTCTCCTCCGCGTACGCCGCTCTACAGCGTGCTAAACATTTTCTCAATTTTGTATCCCATATTTTATAATTCCATGCTTCTTCCTTTCCTCCTCTCCTTCCTGAGCTTCACTCTACAGATTAAAATTCATCCCGACATTACAAGTCTTTCACTGTGTATTATCAGTGATTGAGGTTGGCGACTTCTGTACAGTAAACATAAGTACATATAAATAAATCGAGCTTCGAACGCCATAATATTTATTATATAAAATTCATAAAAATATTAATCAATTTTTTACGTATTAAAACTCTGAGTGAGGTGAGTGTGTATGAAAAGTTCGTTTATTAAAAATTATAATGGTTCATCTTACTCAAACGTATCTTTTCATATACACCTATTCTTATTTTTTCACAATGTAGTATGAAATAATAATATCATAGAAACACCACCACATTCCGGGTGAAGCTAACCTACCTGTAAAATCACGCTTGTGTAGGCTAAAATTTTATAAGGCAACCAAATCATCGGTCGTGTCACTGATATTCACTCAACAATGTCATTCAAATTTTATTACACGAATCTTTCTACGGAAGTAACACAGTGCAATCATTTATTTAATAATATTACTTGACTCGTAGTTTGACACGTACGGTTGCAGCTATTCTGACAGGCCATGCGTATAGCCATCTTTTTTCTTGTTGTCCACAATCGATTATTGTGTTTCAAATCATCGTCATGCTATTACTGCTACACAAATCGATTGTTCGTTATTACGATAGCGTCACGGGGTCCGGGCGGCCATTAGGCCACTTTATTATTTTAATAAAATCTATGTGCTGAATTAGTGTATAAATGATACCCAAGAACAATAGGGGCGAGATCTAAGTTGAACATATCCACAATAAAAATTTCGAGTCAATCCATGCACCGGTTCGACAGATATCGAGGTCCCAAGCTGCACGGGCTGGAGAAGAAGAAGAAGAAGAAGAAGAAGAAGAAGAAGAAGAAGAAGATTGTGATTTTTCAGCAACTTTGGGTGCTAATATCTCGGTGATTAATTAATCTATTGTTTTTAAATTTATCCAGTAGGGACATATCGTCGGGGTCTTCCAGCCATATAAATTTCGTCTCAAAATATTTACTCGTTTCGGAGTTATAGGCCTCTGCTTACAGGTATAAAAGTCCCCTAGAGTAAATGATTCTTGGCTAGCGCCCGCCGTTGTCACACGTTCCTCGTCTTTTTTTGTACTTGGCGGCGATTCGCTACCGCGAATCTTGATCATAAGAGATATCAAGAATATAACACAATCATATGCGGCCACTTGCGTCACGAGTTTTTCAGCGGACAACTATAAAATGTATGCATATCGTTGATACGTTATTAGTCATGGCTGATTCGTTCACGTTGACACTCTCCGGAGAATCGTCGGTGTTAAGGGTTCAATATTTTTCACCCATCGAGCTATCGCCAACAAAGCGTTATGTTCTCGGACTCATAGAGCTCCTAACATTCAACGGAATCCCCAATATAGATGTGGGGTGTAATAAATTTCATACATCACCCAACACAATAATTACAATACCCACTGGGAGCTATGAAATTGAAGATATCGCAAATTATCTGAATAAGGTACTACCTGAGGATTATAATATCAATCTGAAAGCTAATAACAATGAGCTAGTCATTGAAATTAGATGTAATCATTCTGTGGACTTTGGACCACAAGATTCTATCGGCTGATTGCTCGGTTTCACCCCCAGTGTTCTGGAAGGTGGCATTACCCACAAGTCCAAGTTACCCGTTCACATACTTGAAGTCAACGCGTTGCGAGTTGAGTGTAATATTACCACAAGCGCATACATAACCGAGCCTCGAGTACATACGATTCATCAATTTTTTCCAACCGTACCACCCGGATATGAAAGATCGTGGAAGTGCCGACAAATGTCATTTACCATCCAATCACCGTACAGTCAATACGCGATATACAATTGAGAATAGTTGATCAGGACGGAAAAATGATCAATTTCCGAGGTGAAACTATAACTATACGATTAATACGAAATCTTTGAGATAGTATGGGTATTGTGTTTGAGAGGACAAGAAAATCTGGTTGTAGTTATAAAAGCCCAATAACATGCCCAAGCATCATCAGTCATCCAACAGCTCTGATTCGAGTAACACATCAGAACGCTCAGTTCCTCCAGAGCCTAGGACTTCGATTTCGTTGTGGTGGAAAATAGAAATTCGCTGCTATATCTCCATATTCCCACCATAAAAATGATAAAAATCCGAACACTGTGTTCTTCGACGAGTGGATTGCCCACTGTGAAACACATGCGCATCAACCGTATGCGGCGTCTACCTCCAGAAATAACGATGAGATCCGCATAGCTGTGCAGAATCAAGATGCGTGTGTATTACCCAGTAAAAGTTCGCTCCGCATCTACGGTCGGATTACAAAATCAGATGGCACCGCTGTCCATGCAAGCACGAAATTGGTCAATATGGCTGTGTGTCACATGTTTGGTGATATGCGTTATGAGTTGAATGGTCATGAGATTGATCAGAATAAGAATGTTGGCATTACGGGTATTATGAAGGGGTACTTATCACTTACTCCCGGACAACAGCATCTTCTGGAGAACGCAGGTTGGTTGGTAGATGATAATAATAAACTAGCCAACAACGACGGATACTTTGACGTTGTTATACCGCTGAATTTCTTGCATGGATTTGCCGCAGATTATAATAGAATCATCGTCAATGCAAAACATGAGCTAATTTTGACACGGTCAAACAATGATTTGAATGCCATACGGCAAACCACCGACGATGTGATCAAGATTCCGCTTGAGAAAATTGAATGGTTATCACCATACCTCAGACTGTCAGATCCTGCAGAGATCAAGATGCTCAACTATATCGCCAAAGATCCGGCTGTATCTATGAGTTTTCGCTCGTGGGAAAAGTACGAGTACCCAACGCTGCCCGCAACAACGAGACATCTATGGGTTGTCCAGACATCCACACAGCTAGAGAAACCAAGGACACGTCATACTAGGATTCCAAACCGCACACCGAAACGATCCGAAGAAGAATGCCAGTCAATTCGATCATTGTACGATTAGAGATCTCCTTTTGAACTCACAGTGCTATCCCCATGGAAATTCGAATCTTGAGATTGCTCGCAATCAATATGCCATTCTCTACAGTATGTACACAAACTTTCAAATTTCATACCACGATATGGAATCCGAGCCTCTTTTGTCAAAGAGTGATTGTTGGGGGAGAGCCCGACTCATTACTATAGACTGTTCAAGCAAAATGAATCGTTCAAGAGTGGGCCGGTAGATATTCGTTTGGAATTTGAAACGAGCGTTGCATTTCCAGCAAATACTTCAGCCTATTGTATGATTATACACGATCGCATTGTTGAATACAATCCCATCACCGGCACCGTCAAATAATTAGCCACATTTTAAGGATTCTGCATGCTTGAGAACTATAGATTAAGCTTATCCTGAAGGACCAATAAATGAATAAATAAATAAATGTAATTGCAATTTTATTGTTATTTATTTCACCCCAACCCATACCCATTACATATATATACCTACAAATCTTGATATACATGTGTGTGTGTGTGTGTGTGATCAGATTTTGCCACAAAATTCAATCTTATTGTATGGTCCTCCAAGATAGAGTATCTGCAGACGTTTCTGATCCGCCTCGTTGTTCAACTGATCCAGCTGGGTGGAATCATTCTCTAGGGTCTCTCCGACTCTCGCAGGTAGGAATACGATGTATTCGTCGGGAATTGCTGCGATGATTCTACAGCCAAATTTCGTTTTCACAAGCCTCGGTTTTGTGATATCGTACTTTTGCCCAATCTCCAGCTCTGTCATCTTTTTCATCGGCATATCATTATCCATACGGCTGGTGCTGTTTAGGTTGCTGAAGTCCATCTGCACAAAATGACTAATTCGGAATTAGTTTTTATATCATAATTGAATATGATTATCAGGTAATAGAATTCTTACCTTGTTCGAAAGAGTTTGCGGGTTCGAATATACGAGGAAGAGGTGTTAATGGCGAGAAGTCGAGTTGCACGAATGGAACCTTCTGTGAGCTCTTGGTTTTTAAACCATCATCCCCCGCCATCAAGGCATGTGGAGAGGGTTTTTTACGCCCCTCCTTTAAATACCAATTTTTCAAATGCTGAACGTTCTTGGAGGCACAATGGTAACTTGCATGTATATTGTCATGACAGTCTCTATGCCAACGAAATACACGCGATTCCAATCGCAGTATTCGAAGGTTCGGACACCCCAGCACGTCCAAATCAATCACCGGTTTCGAGTCGTCATTAAGGATTTCTTCGATCCAGCGTGTCTCCGCCAAACCCTTCACATAAATGCAACTTGCATCTTGTGCAATTTTTCTCACAGTTTTCACTACATCTCTATACGGTGTCTTTCCGGCAATCCAGGGTATTCCATGGTGATGCCATGTTAACCGCGAATTAAGATTTTTATACTCTCATGAGAGAGTCACCCAGGAGCATGGCGCTTTAAAGAGGATGCGTGTGATACCCTGCTGATATTCCTCACACGTGCGAATGCTTATTACAGCCAGCTCTTTTATTACAAATTTATCACTGAATCGCCCGAAACCCTGTAGGTCCAATATCAGCTCCATATTAACAGCCGCGTGTGCACTCTCAAGCAAGCCGGAAATTGACTAAGTTGATGACTTATTGCATGGGATCGGTATGCGTGCAGGTGTACAGGTGATACCTGCAAAGGGCATGAAAACTTCTGAATGATATTTATTGCTTGATCCTTTGAGGCTTACCGACTTTTACTGGCCAAGGTGGGGTCTTATGATTATTGCGATCTTTGCGTTGCAAAAGTCCTAGCGTTTTCGAGTGGCGAGTGTATAGTGAAAAACTTCTGAATGCTATTTATCACAGAATTCTTTGAGACTTGCCTATTTTTATTAGTCAAGGTGGAGTCTTTTGAGAAGTGTTCTCGGGCTGGTTAGGCTTGATTTTGTTTTAGGAGGGGGTGGTATGCATCCCATCAATTTTCAGATTGAAATCATCGATGGATAGTGGAAGTTCATAGAATCAGAAAAATACATAAAGACGAAGAAGGAGAAGATGAAATTTTCAAAACAAACAAGTGAAAAAGGTACGTTGTTAGCATCGAATACTCGATTTTCAACAGATTCTAAGCATAAGAATGTGCGATCAATCCAGATGAATCCAGCTCATGGAGGGCGCAGCGAGCAGCTCAGCTGCGACGAAGGGCTGAGTTGAGGATGCGATTCCTTCGAAACGCGCAGGCGGTGTCGCATATTTTGCGTAACAACCATGTGAATGAGGGCTTTGTAAACGAAACCGTGAGCATCCACTATGAGATCATCGAGAACATCACCCGCTAATACCAGATAAATGCTCATTGGGCGATGCGTGCGGCCGCCGCTGAAAGTTCTATACCATCGGTCATCCAATGCATGGAAATAACATCTTCCATACAAGAAGATGCGATGGATTCAGATACTGAGACAGTGCGCATAAATGGAAAAAGATGCCGATCACCATCATTCGAGTCGGTCTCATCTGTGTATTTGCAATCGGGACCAAGATCGCCATCGCCATCGTTGTCGAGATCATCATCCCTTGACATACCACCACCGCAAAGAGGAATTCTACTCGAACGGGAATACGACTCGGACTGGCACTTTAACTCATTTGTTCGGTAAGTTCATATCATTTTTATTACATACCGTTCGGTTATCGCAATGCTTGTATGTTTCAGATACGCGCGAACCTTGGACTCAGGAAATAACTAATACAGAAATATCATATAGTTTAGGTTAGGTTTAAGAAAAATTGTCATTTTTAGAATAAGGTAGATTTAAGAAATAGCTAATAAAGACTGATCAATGGAATATTCGCGTTATTACTTGCGTGTAACACCCTGTCACCCTTTAAACATTTCAGCTAGTAAAATTAGTATACATATGTTGGAGGTCGAACAGTGTCTTGGTCGGCCATGGCTCTACTTGCAGGTTGTTTAATGACCTCCGTACACTGAGCCCCCCCACTAGTAGCAAATATTTTCCAAAAATTGGGGAATTTAGCGCTTTTTATGCGCTTTCCATATCCGCTTATAAAAAATTTTGCTTTCCACCCATGTCGCCGAAAAAATGATTTTTCAGTGGGTGGGCTGGGTGTACGTTCACTGAAGCCCCCCCAATCTTTGGACAGTGAAAAATCAACCGACTTGATAGGGGGAGATAATGCGCTGCGTACGCGCTCTCGAATAGTGTTGAAAATACAAAGACATTCGCAATATTAGTATCACCACATATACATAACTATTGTATATTTGTTTCTATAGTGATACATATTTTTTGTTTTCTATTAGTTCAGTTGTTAAATAAATATCCATCAAAATATATCCTTACGTTAATTATACTGCTTATTTATAAATATATATGCACTGTTAAACCTATATTTCCAACAAATAGGTATAGTTTGGATTTTCGCGCTGCACCCCTTGAGTGACTTACCTCTTGGTGCTGATCATCCCCCTCCGCGCCGTGGAAGGATCATCGATGGGGATCCAGGTAACTTTGCTCAACTATTTATGCGCTCTCGAATAGGCATAGTTTGGATTTTCGCGCTGCAGTCATTGCGGGCATTTTATTTTCGTAGCTGCAGACACACTTTTTTCACCAAGTGGATCCCCAAACTGCACATGATGAATGTTCTGTTCTCAAAAATATAAGGAACCGTCACCGCCACGACCTGAACACCTACAAAGTCTGCACATGACATCACGTTGCGACAAACCTCCAAACACGTTACTTCAAAATTAAGGGAAAGAAAAATTCGATGCAATGACGGTGTTGTAATCCGAATATCTAAGTATGGCGAAATCACAATACGCATCAGACATAATTACGATACACAGGAATGTGCAAGCTTAGCGTGCTGGTGCAACTGATGACCTCCTTAATGTATTAAATACGTAAGATAGGAATACGATCGGCGTCAGAACATCCAGACCAGAAGTTAGGGTAACACTATACCTCCGTTGATAGTCTGAAACTTGTAGAACTTTTGTTCGATAATAAACACTTGCTATACCTAAGCTTATACGATTGAGTCCTAACTCTCAATTCAGCAAACGAATCCCAATCTACAAATCCTAAATTACTACACTGGTGGCAGCGGCAAGATTCGCTGAATCATATAAGCAAGTATGAAAATCCGGTTAAAAGCTGAGGAAGAAGATTGAAAAGTAAAGTCGCGTTTGTTTTGGCACGTGTCGAATAGAAACAGTCAGGGAAGACTTGAAAGATCAGCATCGGTAGATTCGCCAATCACATTTAGCGTACAAGGAGAGATAAGCTTTGGAGACAATTCACCGCTAATCGGCGTACTACCTCCCAGCCAGAGACACGCTCTGCATTCAACACTGTCTGCAGTAGCACGAGAAGCTTCGGAAGAAAGGCAAATGCCATTGAATTTAAGCTTGGTAGACCAAAATATTGCGAAAGGAAGAACCTCGTGGATCCAGGAATTACGTCGCGATCACCTTTTGGAAGTCTGTGAACACCTCCACATAAACGTAACCGGAGAAGATACCGTAGACGCACTCCGTACGATATCACAAGAATTTGTTAAAAGAAAGACTCAAGGGGGATTTCTAGCGCCCACTACGTCTCAAGTAATTTTTCAACAGAATCAGAACACGAAAGTGAACGAACCTTCAGTTAATATGGCTGCAAACGATCTCGCCATGAGAGAAGTACTGAAAGACATCGAAATCCTTGATAATAATGACCGAGGAAAGGCTTGTGACTTTATTCGCTCTTGCAAGTATGCACGTGCAACTGTACGATCTGCGGATACAGAAAATCTACTGGAAGCCGTTTTGAGTACACGGATCAAGGGCACAGCAGCACGGGCTTTGGAATATAAATCAATTGAAACCTGGAATGCATTAGAAAAAGAGCTGAAGTCGTTGAGCATCGATACACGGACATTAGCTTCGCTACAAGTGGAATTCAACGGTTGTAGGCAACGACAGAACGAAGATGCAAAGTCCTATGGAACACGAATCGAACAACTTACGGCACAAGTAATCGAGTTAACGATGCGAGAAGCCAGGGCAGAAGACTTCAAATCAACGCTAGAATATCAGGTTCGTAAACAAGCCGTTAACATTTTCGTAAGAGGTTTGAATGACAGGTTGAAAATACTGGTCAAGAGTCAACGCTGCGAGACGCTCAGAGAAGCAATATCTGTCGCTTTTAAACTGCTATGACTCGCAAGATTCCAGCACGTAATTGGACTGTCATCCATTTTTATGAGTGATTGGTTCAGATAATACTGGAAGTCTTGAGGCATTTCATTTTCGTTGTGACTGACCGACTTCTGCGGATTCGACAAATTTACCAGACCCTGGTGGTGAAACCAGAAATCATCTACTTGTTCCGCGGATCTACGATCAGTGGCTTCAATTTCATTAGCTACGTTATTGGTAACTGCACTGTTATTAATTCTTGTAATTTTATTCACTGCGTAAGAGCAGGCTACTATATCAGAAAAATGAATTTTCTTGAACCTTGGGTCCAGGATTGTCACGATCGCCAAATTAGAAACTTGTTCAATTTTTTTAAACCACTTATTAAACTGTTCTGTCAGAACTTGTTTCGTGTGAAGTCCAATTTCAGTATTAGGCTCACACATTCGTAACTTTTTGCGTAAAGTACTACCTATCCGTATGACTTTACTACCAGTAAGAAAAAATTCGCCACAAACTATTTTGGTTGCGTCTTCAAAAGGTTTTAGCAGCTGAATGAATTCTTTGACAGTTTGTAACTCCAATGCACTTAGCTTTGCTGGAGCCGTAGGAGATTGTAAAAGTATTGAACCTATTTTATCTGATAACTCTATGAACCTATTAAGCATAGCGTGTGTTGAATTCCACCGTGTCTCTACCGATTGAATAAGTTTCAAATCAGAATGAGGTCGCAGTTGGTCTGCTGCTACAGACTTCTTGAAGTAGGTAACAATGGTTTTTATTTTTTTGCACACAGAACTCACAGCTTCGTCATTTTCGATAATTTTTTAAGGGACTAAGTACAACGTATGTGCAAAGCACGGTAGATGCTTATCAGCACCGAACCCATCTACGATAGCTTTCGTTATATTCGCTGCATTGTCAGATACAAATACCACAATACTTTGTTTTTTTATTCCGCAAGATTCTACTATATCGAGTAACCATTTGCCCAAGTTCTCAGCAGTATGTCTTTCGGTTGATTCGGTTACACCAATAGTGACAGATCTGTGACTTTCACTGACTAGAAAATGTACCGTTGAGCCAAAAAACCTTTTAGTATTCGAGGGATCCGTCCAAATATCGGTGGTGAGAGATAGATGCTGTACAGTTGACAGGTGGTTTTTGACCAAGTTGGAGAGAAACTCATATTTTCCTTCCATAAGACTCGTCACAGTCTGCCTACTTGGGTTTTTGTATAATGGAACCACTGCTTTCATGAACGTTTGAAACCCTTCTTTTTGTACTACTTGGAAAGGCAAATTGTCTTTTGCTATCATAAATAAAAGCTTGTTTGTAATGTCAGCGGCTTTTGATCCACCATCTGAAATCACGTATAATAAACGAATGTTCAATCAGAATTCTGTATTTATGATAGTCTATAAAGTTTGGAAATCTATAATTACATACCAAGGAACGAACTTTGGTTTGCAAAGGCTCTATCTCGTCGAGGCTGCTTTGCTTTGTTTACAGTTCTGATAACCGATGATGAGGTGGACGCATTAGATGTGATTGACGTTGTTGATAAAGCTGGAGATTGAACGGACTCATCCAAGCATTTAAACTCACTATCGTCATCGTCAAGTTGATGTTATTACCAGATTTAATAACAGATAGTAGTGCACACGAGTCACGTATTGAAAAATAATAACAAATAAATGAATAAAATACCGGTTGTGTTCTTTTAAGAGATTCCGCAGGCCTGCTGTCAGAAAAAGTAGAACACATCTCAAGCTAAGGGTGTAAGCGATTAAGGTAGGATCGTAGATTAGTCGTGTTACCGCTTGTCTTCACGCCTTGTTGGCAAACTGTACACTGAGCTCCTGTAGCAGTTTTTATGAAATATTTCCAAACAGAGCTTTCGGGTGCCACTGAAACAGCAAGTGAAGACTTTGAACCTACCTCACTCAAACAGCAATTTAGACATATTAATCAGTATTTTTTTAAGTGCAAAAAAAGTTTCAGATGGCTGAAAAATAAATATATTTGAAGGATAGGATCGTCCGAATTTTGTTTGCATACTTTTCTAGGATATGGACAATGGACATCGATGGATTAGTAGGGAGCCTGATGGCATTGTAAATTTGGTTTTACCAGACAATGCTGTGAAAATTATTCAGCATACATTCACATGCATACATCAATATCATTCACCTGATGAGAAAGTCAAACCTGTGAAATGTAAATACTAACGTAAGCAAATATTGCATCAAGTGAAACAGTAATTGAGATTAGCTTACATTAGGGGTAGGTTACTCTTACCTCAGATACGGGATCGAGACGAATCTTCAAGTCGTATAATAATTAATCACACAATTATTATAATCGCCAGTAGCCACATGAACCGTAATGAAGTAATCACTAAAGAATATAGCAGGTACATAAGCAAGATGAACCTAAACACTCGGTGCGACGTGCGTGTATAACACTTTGCCACCAATTGCTGTGAAAGTGCCGCGAAAAAAGTTCAATTTCAGTTCTTTCCTTTTTTGGCGTGGCTGCAGTATCGATACTTATATCGGGTCATCAGATATCGATACGAAATATCGATATTTAGCATAAAAAAAATCGATATTCGGAATATCGATACTGTATCGGGCATCACTACTTTGGACTAAAGAACGCACCCGCAACGTTTCAACGGTTAATGGAATACTATACTTTCAGGAATACAAGGTCTTAGATGTTATGTCTATCTCGACGACATAGGCATACACGCTTCTAGTTTACAGGAACATAATGAGCGACTACAAGAAGTACTGGAACGCCTACGACAGAACTCGTTGAAGCTACAGCCTGAAAAATGTGAGTTCCTCAGAAAAGAAGTTAACTTCTTGGGACACGTGATAACTAGCAACTGAATAAAAGCAGACCCAGAAAAGATTCGAGCGGTAGAACATTTCCCAATACCGAAGGGAGTGAAGGAACTTCAAGGTTTTCTAGGCTAAGCCGGATACTATAGGCGATTCATACAAAATTTGTCGAGTCTAGCAAACCCGCTAGCACACCTGCTGAAGAAGGAAGTAAAATTTTCTTGGACATCTCGGGAACAAGAAGCTTTCGAGAATTTGTAGAAAATTTGAACAACCGCACCCATTCTGCGATACCAAGATTTCGAGAAACCATTTATCGTAATGACAGACGCTTCCGACAAAGCCATCGGAGCAGTCTTATCTCAAGGCACCGTGGGGACTGATCTACCAATAGCATACGCGAGTAGAACTCTGAACTCCGCTGGAGGAAACTATAGCACCACTGTCAAGGAATTACTGGCGATAGTTTGGCCTGTCAATCATTTCAGACCGTACGTATATGGTACTAAATTCAAAATCGTTACAGATCATAAACCACTCACTTGGCTATTCGGAGTCAAGGATCCAGGGTCATGACTCATGAGATGGCGATTGAAGCTAGAAGAATACGGCTACGAGATCGAGTACAAGGCAGGTAAAGCAAACACTAACACTGATGCTTTAAGCCGTATGTACGTAACAACCAGAAGTCAGGAAAAAGAAGAGGCTGCAACGGAAAAATCTAATCACGAATATTCAAAGGAAGAACGAGGTCGCATAATCTACGAGTATTATGACACGCCAATAGGAGTTCATCAAGAAGCGAATCGGACCGTTGAAAGAATCCAATTGCAGCACTGCTGGCGAGGATTGAGAAAAGACGTTGAAGACTACATTGCGAGGTGTGAAAAGTGTCAGAAGAATAAGCTTAGCCAGAGAACGAAGGCACCAATGATCATCACCGATACTCCGAACCAACCGTTTGAGAAGTGCGCATTGGATATTGTAGGACCACTGACTGAGACCGGGCAAGGTAACAAGTATATCCTAACGTTTCAAGATTGTTTGACGAAATTCAGTAAGGCAATTCTTATTCCGAACCGAGAAGCCAACACCGTAGCAAAGGAATTCGCAACCAGAATCGTATGCGAACATGGAATACCACGAAATATACTCACCGATCAAGGTACGAACTTTCTTAGTATCATTTTTAAAGATACTTGTAAACTGTTGAAGATTGAAATTAAGATACAGACACCCGCCTATCATCCTAAGTCCAATAGAGCGCTAGAAAGATCGCACAGAACGTTAGCAGAATATCTGAGACACTACGTGAACGAAGAACAGAATAACTGGGATGAATGGTTACCATACGCTATGTTCGCGTATAATACTACACCACATACAGCCACAAGATTCACACCATTCGAACTGGTATACGGACACACAGCTGAACTGCCAACATCGCTGAAGAAGGATCCAGAAACAACGTATACCTATGACGACTACGCACGAGAACTACGAGAGAGGCTGCGAGCTAGCAACCTCATTGCCGAAGAGAATCTGCATCAGGCTAAAGAAAGATCAAAAGTCGAACACGATCGAGGTACTAAGTTAACGACATTCGGGGTCGGGGACAAGGTAATGCTCTACGATAAAACGGTACAAAGAGGACGACCTAAGAAGTTACTATCTCAATGGATAGGTCCATACTCTATTATAGAGGTAAATTCAGATGTTAATTGTACTATATAGGTACAGAACCAAAATCTGAGGGTACATATTAATCGATTAAAACATTGCATTGAATGATTTGACTACTTTTAAATTCAACGGAAATAATCTAAACTAACACAGAATAAGAGAAACGACTATATACAAAATTGTCAATGGGCCATAAATAAAATGTATCTACTAACTCCGGTTAACAACTGAGCATGCATGGAGCGTCGCGACGCCAGATTTTTATTGATTTTAGGTAAAACCCAAAGGCTTTTCTTCTAAGGGGGAAGGGATGTTGTAATCCGAATACGTAAGGATGGCGAAATCACAATGCGCATCAGACCTAATCACGATACACAGGAATGTGCAAGCTTAGCGTGCTGGTGCAACTGACGACCTCCTTAAGGGGCCATTGGAGTCGCAAAGGAAGCCGAACGGGCCCTCCCCTCCTCCGGCCGCAGAGCGGTAATGCAGAGATATTCAAGCGAAGTACCTCTGCATACCGCTAGGCAGCGCAGCGCGCATCTTCCATTAGGTTCCGATGGAAGAAACCTAATTAGCCGACGCGCGCTGAGCCTATACATCCGCCAGTCTCGCGACATTGCTCCAAAGCAGCATTAGGCGTGCAATTTAGCACTAAATAATAATCCGAACGAATCGAAAGCTATAACTCACTATTTCGTGAGGTGATGCAGTCTTGTGCTCCGTAGCAGGGCTGCTTACGCGAGTGAAAATAAATTCACCTCCAAGGTTTTCTAAATTGTTAGAAAAATAATGTACAAGTGGTGTTGATCACAACCGAAGGTACTGGTCTGCATCTTGGAGCATTTAGATTCGTGAAAATTAATTCACCACCAAAGTTTTGTAAATTAATACAGAAAATAATTGACAATAATTCGTCTCGTTTGCAACCAAAGTTGCTGGCCTGCACTCTGAAAAAGAGCGGCTTACGTTTGTGAAAATAGATTCACGTTCAAGATCTTACAAACTATTATAAAATATAATGGACGACAAGGCGTCTCGATCGCAACGAAAGTTGCTGGCCTGCACTCTGGAAGAGCGAGGCTTACAATAGTCAAAATGTATTTGATATTAAATTTTAAATTCAAAGTAAATAAAACAAATGTATCCAGTATGAGGATCATCACCGACAGCTGACAGAGCTGACGACAATAGAAGTTGCTAATTTGTGCTTTCGGGTACAGTGTTGTGCATGAGTGAGTTATTACTATACTTATGATGCCTCTGAAAGCTGAGAAAAGTGAAGGTATTGTCGAATCAATTTGACCACAACGTTTTGCTTACAATATTTTCACATGTACAACAGGCCAACTATTTCTTAGATAATTATCCAACTATAATTGAAACATTTCAAAGTTTGACGTTCATCCCACAAAAAATTAGGTGGGTGTACTTGACAAAACACGTCTACTTCTGTAATAACGCAGCGTGTAGTCACAAATTGTTTACAAATACCGAAAGAGTTTGTACAAATCTGTAAAAATCATATCACAAAACTCTTGCGGTCAGCATGGAATTGCAACCATAGTTGCTGGATTGTACTCTAGAGCAGAGCGGTTCACATTAGCGAAAGTTTGTTGACCACTGGTCGAAATGATTGCAACTGAAGCTGCTTTATCGTGCTCTGAAGCAGAGCCATGACTTGAAAATCTTACTTTCATAAAATTACTAAAATAGCCTTAGACCTAGGAACCGGACAACCAATTGGACTTGTACAGATACAGAGCGCAAGAGTGAAATTCTGAAACCAAGAACCCAATTGGATATCCAGAGATATGGCAAACAACTGATGTCGTTTGCCCTCGCTCTGATACAGAGCGGACTTATAAATCTTACTTTCGTAAGATTACTAAACTTACAAATAGTCTTAGAGCTACGAACTAGACAACCAATTGGTCTTGCACAGATACAGAGCGCAAGAGTGAAATTCTGAAACCAAGAACCCAATTGGATATCCAGAGATATGGCAAACAACTGATGTCGTTCGCCCTCGCTCTGATACAGAGCGGACTTATAAATCTTACTTTCGTAAGATTACTAAACTTACAAATAGTCTTAGAGCTACGAACTAGACAACCAATTGGTCTTGCACAGATACAGAGCGCAAGAGTGAAATTCTGAAACCAAGAACCCAATTGGATATCCAGAGATATGGCAAACAACTGATGTCGTTCGCCCTCGCTCTGATACAGAGCGGACTTATAAATCTTACTTTCGTAAGATTACTAAACTTACAAATAGTCTTAGAGCTACGAACTAGACAACCAATTGGTCTTGCACAGATACAGAGCGCAAGAGTGAAATTCTGAAACCAAGAACCCAATTGGATATCCAGAGATATGGCAAACAACTGATGTCGTTCGCCCTCGCTCTGATACAGAGCGGACTTATAAATCTTACTTTCGTAAGATTACTAAACTTACAAATAGTCTTAGAGCTACGAACTAGACAACCAATTGGTCTTGCACAGATACAGAGCGCAAGAGTGAAATTCTGAAACCAAGAACCCAATTGGATATCCAGAGATATGGCAAACAACTGATGTCGTTCGCCCTCGCTCTGATACAGAGCGGACTTATAAATCTTACTTTCGTAAGATTACTAAACTTACAAATAGTCTTAGAGCTACGAACTAGACAACCAATTGGTCTTGCACAGATACAGAGCGCAAGAGTGAAATTCTGAAACCAAGAACCCAATTGGATATCCAGAGATATGGCAAACAACTGATGTCGTTCGCCCTCGCTCTGATACAGAGCGGACTTATAAATCTTACTTTCGTAAGATTACTAAACTCACAATCAGATTCAGAATAAGGATGAGATAAGATATTCAGCGAGAACTGAGTCCAAACGATAGATTTTGGTAAATTTGTTCTGCAACGTCAAATCATACTCTAAACCACCGAAGCAGATCGGCGCTGACTCACGATCTTATTCTCTATAATAATGTGGGATTCATAGGATATCAATAACATAGTATTTCGTTCGAATATTTCAAGTGGCTGCGGGCTATTTTTCAAAAATAATTATTAAATTATGTTATCTCGCGAGCTCATCCATCATGTTCGTCATCGATACAGAATATTTTCCTTGATTAATTAAAATTCGATTCATGAATCACTTCCTCGAAATCCTTAGTCCAAATAAATACTTTTTCCATCGCATACCTGTGTACGACGAACAGGTGTTCCTTCATACTTTCGGTAACAACGAATCACGAATCCAGAATAATCTGGATTATTTATTACGGTTTCTTCATAATCTCGCAGTCCCAACTCAAGAAAGACTTCGTACGTGCTCCTTGTGATAAAAAAATATTTCGAAAATATCAAGATAATGTTACAAATGCAATGTCAAAAACTCATGAATTCCAAAACATATTCAAACGACAATTTTTTGAAATATTGTATATAGCTTATGTACATAAACGTCCCTGTCGTATTACCTTCACCTTTGGAAATATATGTTCCTGTATAAATCGTTTGCTGATCATCATCCTTCTATCATTTATTTCCCAAAAGCCCGTATGTTCGATCTCGTTCGAGCAACAAACATGTCAGAAATGTATTTGACAAAACCTTTCTCGTGCCGAGACCCGACCTTTTTTGGCTAACCAAAAAGAAGCCCTTTGTCGAAGCACCGCGCGCTCACGTAGACTAGCAACCTCCTAGGATGGAATTACAATTACAACCAAAGAAAGATTGTTTACAAATTTTTCACAAATCTCTTCTAAATGCTATTGAAGAATGCTACCCAAGTGTGCAATAACTCACGGCGTCCGGAGAGATGCATCATACGAATTATCGAGGTTATGTTGCGTCCGATCAGAATCACATCTCCAGATACACACCTTTCTGTTTCTCACATTGGACAGACTACGTAATGACCCGTATATTGCCACAACTGACTATTTGTCAGTTATAATATTATTTCTACCGATAATTTGAGAAATAGTACCCAGGTAACCCACGTGTCAAACACGTGTCGATGCTTGCTTAGATTTACCGATGGCAATTGGCGGCAATTGGCGTCGGGCGACGCGAACGCTACCGCTGGCTGTTTCGCAAAGCGGGAAAAACGAATTGCTAAAGTCTGACCGAACGCGGAACTCGATTTATAAATCGCCGAATCAACTCATCCAAACAATACAGAAACGGAAGATGCCTATGCTAGATTCTATTGAATTTTAAACAAATAAATCTCCCGTGCAAATATGTGGGACGACTTCAATGCTATTGCGAAGAAGAACCGTTTTGTTTCATCCGATGCCGAAAGAAAGGCATTCATCATTTACAAATATTCCTCGCCGAAATTTATGACACAGAAATGCGAGCAAAAATTCACATTTCCAAAGAACCAAATCGGTCTCCACTAAATACGTCCGATCTTTCGTCGATAGAATTCATGAGTAACACGAGCGATTGGGCCGACTCGCGTCTATATTTCGCGCAACATACAAATTCAATATAAATTATGTTGACGATATTCAAATCCGTTCGCTTTTCGTTGAATTTTACCGTACCTTTATTACACGCGGCTTCCTTATGACGTTTTACTGTTCCTCCTGACGGCCCTCATGGGAGTGGGGATGCATAGGCCGTCAGTATCTCACTCGACGCCATCGTAGGAAGCGGACGACAAAAAATAAAGAAAATAAAAACGAGAATTTGAACGATGACGGGAAAACGAACAGGTAAGTCTGCTAAGTTGAATATTGTTAAAGAATAATACGTTGATTCACGTATGTCATATTACACTAGTCAATTGAAACAGTATTTCGCTTATATTCTCATTGATATCAAACAACCGAATGACGGACGAAATTACTATAGAAAATGCCAGCCTACTACTACTTACTTTATTTCCTTACCATCTTCATGATTTCTACAATTGTGCTTCTGTTCTATATCATATATGCGTACAAAATTGCGGTACACAGTATCGTGCTTCCATCATAAATCAACATCAAATTTCCACGGTCTGTTATAATATGAATTTTTGAATACAGCGTTGCGTCTATGTTTCCACGACGGTATTTTTACCTATATCCAGCGCGCGGAACGGCGGTATACAATATTGTATTTCTATTCACAGAGAGATATTCATTCCGAAGTATTTCTCGTTCATGGCATTGGGCTTCAGCCACTATCATCGTAAGGACTTCGGCTTACAGTTCACACGCGGAATAGAAGATTCATCGTTCGTTTGATATTATTTGAGGAAATATTTTTGCGATTTCGACTCAAGCTGACTCAAACAAAAAAATTATTCATGCCGTTATTGTGTTTTACAGCTAAGTCTAACAGGGGAGGCCCGAGAAGCCGACGGGCTCGAGGCAGAAATGTAAACGTACGTATTTTTTCCTTCTTCTCTTTATCAAAGTTGTAGAAATCTTAATTGGGCCACCATACACATCGAATCGCGATGTTCCATTTCCGATAAATAATTAGGAATGAAATTGATATATTACACAGTCGTTCGCCGATTATATATTGAGAGAAATATATAAAGTCTCTACTAAAATTTAATCGACTCAAAATGGGCTAAGCTTACCAAGTCAATTTCCAGCAAATCGAGCATGGTCGTAGAATAATAGGTAATAGGTATACGAGTTATGTACGCAGACGGTGATTTAATTTTGCAGAATACTGAATTGCGCCAACAAGAACAAGAACAACAAGAACAAGAACAACAACAACAACAACAACAACAACAGCAACAACAACAGCAACCGCAACAACAACAAGAACGACAACAACAACAACCACACCAGTCAGAACAACAACTACAACAGCAGCAACAACAACAAGAACAACTACAGCAGCAGCAGCAACAACAACAACAAGAACAACTACAGCAACAGCAACATCAAGACGAATTACAGCAACAGCAACAACAACAAGAACAACTACAGCAGCAGCAACAACAGGAACAACAGCAACAACGACAAATACAGGAACAACAGCAACAACGACAAATACAGGAACAACAGCGACAGGCGCTGCAGCCGCAGCAACAACAACAGCTGCTGGCAGGCGGGCAGTATCCTGATCCCGCGATCGTCGCCACTGACGTCATGACACCGGAACAGTGGCGACGATTTCGGGATCAGATAGCTTTTAACAACTCGATCCTGCTCTGGTGTGATCTTCACAGGAAGCTCACACGAGAACAGAATCGAGTTGCGAAACTGCAAGAGCGTGCAAAGGATACTGCCCGCCAAGGCCTACTCGCGGCACAGAAACGCATCAATGCGAGGCTGCAGCGCCTAGGTGACGAACACGGACGACCACGACTACCACCCCCACTACCACAGCAACAACAACCGCTACGACAAATAGTACTACCACCACGACAACAACAATTACGACCACGACTGCCACCACCAATCGAACCACAACAAATACGACCGCGACTACCACCACAACCACGTCCACGACTACCACCACCTCAACAACGACAACAACAGCAGCAACAAAGCGACGAAGACGAGTGAAAGAAAGACGAAGAAGACGAGAACAAATAACATATAATAAATAAATATTTTTATGCAGAAAAAATTACTTTTCGGAAAATTTATTCGTTTTTCACCCATCGCCCGTATTTTATTGTGTTTCAGATTTTATAATAACGTACGATATAAACCACCGAAATGTTTTCATTCGTAAAATGCAAAATAATACCGAACACCGCAATGCTCAATGTAGAACGAACGAGAAGTTCATGATAACCATCTATTCGTATGCTCTCTACGAAATTTAGAGAATTGAGGTCGGAATCGAAGTATCTATCGAGTTGTATTCGTAAAAAATCTTATTGAATAACGATAATTAACCTTCGTTACAAACTTAGCATCTCATCGTCAGATTCGGAACAAATCTCACGTGAGGTTATCGCACATCCGCATCCTTTAAATTAATCAATATCCTAATCTGCTTCAGTGGTTTTGCGGTTATTATCAATATCGCAGCTACAGAAACAAAGTCTGCATAAATGTTTGGAATTCTGAGGCCAGGACTTTGACAGGTTTTCTAGATGGAAAAGGAAAATCTTCTAGTATTGTGTCTATATTAGTTCAGGCATTAAAAACTATGCATTGACTTCATAGCATAGGAGTAGTTCAACGTGAATCTGATGGTGAGTTATCTCAGATAGGTGTGAACAAATTGTTTTTCAATGCGAATATTAGAAATAGGTAGGTTCCACGATTCCTGTATCATTTTTTCAACTTCATCGGGTATCTGCATAAGGAAATTAGGAACAGAAGAATCGTTCTCATTAGATATCGTCCTTCAGAATAATTCGCTAAACGTTGTCGCTTTGCTTATGAGTAAGTATTTTATGAAAATTATGATATAATAGCCGACCCTTTGCATGAGGTCACGAACTATATATATATATATATATATATATATACACATTTCGATTATTGACTTGATCAGTGTAACGGAAAAACTGTTCGAAATTTCATCAAGCACAGTATTAGGATTTATTAGTGAATTCAGGAAGAAAAAATAATACAGGACATCCGGGTTTGCCAGATCCATACAGACGCTGCAAATGGAGAGCTTGGGCTTATTGAATATATATATTCATATGAATAAGTCTGAAATTATTTTACCGCAATGTCACCTATCTATATTATTTCATCGCTGTATATCATTCTCGATTTCTTAATTCGATTGTAACTTCACGATGCTCAATAGCACATAATTTTCGTCTCCATATTCTCGCGTGCATGGAGAATAAAAATGGCACAAACTCTCTTTTCACTACGTCTGTCGCAGTGGCTTTGTAAACGGCACTCTTAGAGCGCCTAGGAAACACCCACCCACACTAACCCACTCACGCTGTCGCGTAAGTACGTTTCCATAGGTCACGGCGCTCATTTCGAGCGATCGTTTATATATCCATATGGATATTATATATGCACGCGATGAATCGCGGTTTACAAAATCATTCACTGAGGGAACGATGTTAACTTACGAGTTTGTAATATTACCATCAAATGCTTTCGCATTGTTTTTGCATCGCGCGAATAGGCTTGGCGCACTGGGTCTTGGCCCAATGCAACTGTCGTTGCGTAAGCCGCAGCGTAGACACCACAACTATAAGAGTCGGGTTGTCTTGTAACAGGTTGAAGAATTACATCTTCAACATTAACATGAGGATAGCGCTTACGAACGTAGCGTTGTTCCTCTGTACCCAAAAGCTCGTATTCGCTAGGCACGAGACTGTCATAAACATACACATTATGTACGTCGTAATAAACACAGCACCAATGTCTGCTTCTATTACCACCTATGATCTGTAAGTCCCTTTGAAGGGGATTACAGGGCTCGATGCAGTTGTGATATGCAGTATAGCTCGCTGGAGTACAAAGAAACCTGCTGTTTTCCTGTAATATGTTTTGAAACAAGTCAATACTCGAATCGGTTAGCAAGCTCTTTGGCGATAGAACATTCGCCGCTACTTCTTCAACCGTAATATTCCGGCGTACGATTTCTAGCAATCTGACAATATCGTCGGAAGCTTCGACGTCTTCGTCGCTTCTGATTGCTATCCAGTCGGTGGTGGCAGTGTCTTTAGTATCGTAGGATGGATCTCTCGAATTGACAACTGCAGTTCTTTTAGCCACACTGGGCGGCGGGACGATTTCAGTTGACTTGCGGTCTTCGACCTCGTCAATTTTGTGGCTATCGCGTGCGATCTTTTTGCGAAGCGCTTCTTTTTGAGCTTCGAGAATGTATTCGGGATCGCGGATCCTCATGTTTCTGTTGCGCCGACAATCAATGATTTCGGGAAGCAAACATTCTGTGTAAAATCTGCAAAGGAATGGTTCCATCATTGACTGCCAGAAGGCGTCGTCTCTGAGAACCTTGACAAGTTTCATACTTGTTGAGGTCCATAACGCGAATATGCAATATTCGCGTCTCGTAACGTGCAGTTGACCCTGCACTTGATAAAAATATGCGTGATTCTTGTTCATCGAATTTTTATCCTTTCTGTCGAAAATATTCCTCAGATTCGAAAGCGTAGGTATGACCTCTTCCAAGTCGGCGTTTCGGGCTGAAATCGGGCATTTCACTTCGACTATACCGTCGTCGTCTATCAGACCGTCGGGCGACGCTCCTAGATAGGGGACCTCTTGATCGATGAAGAGGCCGCAGGGAATGATTTCTTTTCCCAGTCTCGACGCTAGGTCTTGTCTAGCGTTATTCTCGTTCGCTATCCCGAATTGTGTAGCGGCGGTGTCGATTATCTTCGGGTACCGAATACTTGCTACCATATTCGCGCACGAAGTGGTAGCTTGCATGCGGCATATTGGCCCGAACTTAGATGCCGTAATAATCTCAGTACGTAGCTGGTGCCAGAGCTCGGAATCACTCTGCAAAACCGTATCTCGCTCTATCTGTCTCCAGTTGATCTGGTACGACCTCAATTTATTCATGTGTCGTTCAGACATAAGAACGAACACATCTTTGTCAATGTCCGCCTTCTTTGCGGACGGACCATAGTCCTTGTCGGTACCGTGAAACTTTCGCGGTCTGTGACTACGCTTCTGTAACCTGTACAAGCGAGTCAGCTCGTTTTGACGCTGTCTGCGTCTTTCCATTTTTTCTACAGCGGCGGAAACCGTGTTATTTCTACGGAATTGTATCCGAGACAACAGCGACTGCGTATTCGCTTGTACGACTGCTCCGTAACATCGCATTTCAAACGATTCTTTCAGGCAGTGGTTGATTCTCTTTCCAGAATTGAGTTTGTTGACAATGGAATTGCATCCTTCTGCCACATTATTGTTGACGTTTCTCAACAAGCTTCTCGCATGGCAACTCAAATACCGCACCGCCTCGTGAACATCGGCATGGACGCCCGTTCTATAAAGTTCCGCAAGAACATTAGTTGGAAATCTTTCAGGGACACAACTGAATGGCAGTGACTTACAATTGGTGTGGTCCCCGAAAACATGGGTGGCGATATTGAAAATATCTTCACAAAGTTTGGTCACTTTATCCGACTTAGGACTATTTTCCGCGATGCGGATATCTCTCGCTTGCTCTATGCACTGACGAATCTTCAATCCACTGGAAGCCACGTATTGTCGGAATTTTGTGACATTCAATACATCCTTCGACGGATTACACGTTAGCTTCATTGTAGATGCAGACTTTAATTTTCGGCAAAAATTGCGAAATAGGTGGTTGTTGCATTCGATTTTGTCCACAATAACCCCATATTGGTCATACGGATGATGATCTCGTATAGCCTGGTATACGCTACTGTCGCCATCGGAGATGATGGTTTTGTATATTAGGCCGTTGCGCTCGACGCTTGTTCGGAAACCTTCTAGGATAATATCGGTTTCCATCGCGTTTGAGCTCATATCTTGACCCCAATTCTTGCGGCACACGTGATAGGGTGCTTCTACATTTGTCGCATGTGCTGCGCAATACTTATTGCGAACGCTGACAAACAAAGCTAGTTTGGTCTCACGGCCGAAGATCATGGCTGCACCCGAAAGTGCATCATGCTTGCCGCCCGCGTAGCTGCGTTTTGCCCAACAGCCGTCCGCTATTACGTCTATATACGGGATACCATTAATGACATGCCCCTTTTGTATGGCTATTTCTCGTTCCATACTAGCAGCGCGTTCAGTCTCTGCTGTAAGAACTTCGAGAAATGTATCGAAAAGTCTTTCCCTATATTTTATATAGGTTTTTTCGCTCATTGCCGGAATCGAAATTGCGGCAAGTTGTTCTTGCAACGCGCTGTAACCGGTACCGGAGGTTATTGAGCCACATACGGCACTTTCATTAATACCCATATTTTGGGATTCGGGGTCTGACCAGAGACTAAATTTGTAATCGCAGGCTTCACAAACTAAATGTAATTGTGTTCGCAAGCCCCGATCTACTAGTTTGAAGATTTTAATGTCGTTCAAACGACATCGCAACGCGACGTTATGATCGTCGAACTTATCGCGCAATTGCTGCAAAAAGAAGTTGATGTCGACGATGCGCCGACCGTCGACTTGCGTCTCACTAACGCGGTCGTGATCCACGTGGATGTTATTGACGGTGAGTGCGTAATCGTCACTTACCTCTCCGCTAGCCCGAATATTGGGAACGTCGGCTGTCTCGGCCTTGGCAGGCACATGTTCAGCAATTTTCGCACGAGAATCGTCTGTGCCAGCAACGATGGAAGTATGTTTGTCCTCCGCAGCCGAAGCCAGGATGTTGGCACAGGGTTTTCTATTGCGAAATGCGATAATGTTCTTCGTTATACGTCTGAAATCATCGTTATTCAAAATCAAACATGAGGCGTGCTGAGGTTCCATCAGGGAAGAAACCGAGATAAGATGTCAGTTGATGAGGGCTAGGAAATATGATAAAGGCGTGTGACTGATTATTTACTATCCTCCGTTCTCTTCAATCACGTTTGTGGAAGAACAATTTAGAGAGGCGTTATTATAGAGCAATAATATTGATAAGGAATAAGATCTTCAAATCTGAAAATACTATCGGTGACCAGAGTTCACGTACGTGACCTTAAAGTTCTTCGACCTCTAAAATATTATACTGGTGTAATAATAATATGACCCTTTCAATTTCAAAATCATTGTTTCAGCGTAGGGCAATACTGTATAGGTGAAGTTTGATTCGTTGAGACTCGTGGGTGACCTCAAAAGTATCGGCTCCGCCGTGTGATGGGTGCTTTCGTAAGCGAAGGCAAAAAATAAATTTGGCAGAAGAGAGTCGATAAATCGAGAAATTCTAGAAAAAAAGGTGAGGCTGGTCCCTTACAGAGCGCTTAGTCGCTGTCTCGTTTATTTTTTTTTCAAAACTTGCGATACTATTCTCCAACGAGTCTCAGACGAGTCGAGCTCGCGATCGAATAAACTTTTCCGACATTGCGGCAGTAATCATTTGTCGTCATCTACATCCATATCGAGGGATGGATCATTGAAGGGTTAAACTTACAATTTACTGTATAGTTATTCATAAAAATTGCCAGCACTTTAACATCGCTCTGAACTTCGTTTCTGTAGGATTGTCTCTGACAAAGTAGAATAGGATGGAAAAAATGGAATGTCACAGTAGTTGAGGCTATCGGCATGTGGAAGCGTGTAGAATACGGCTGTGTGAACTCGGCGAAAGAGAAAACATTAATTCCAATGTACTTACCGAGATACGTAAGATTGCTTTCGCGAGCGCTGATTTCGTTTGTTATGTTTATTACCCATAACTGTCACTGATTATCTATCACTGACAATCCGTATAAACACGTGAACGTATGCACTGATAATAATCGATGGCACATGGTACGTAAGGAAACCGTGTGTTCGCAAAACACATTCGTCTCTGATTGGTGTTATCTGACCTCTGAAGTTGTTGAATTGTCAGATTTGAAATTTTCGCCGCCATGTTCGGAACACTTATGCGATCGTGGTGATGAGCCGAGGTGGTTTGGGCTCGTACCCGTACTACGATTATCTCAATGATTGAAATTTCTCGAGTTACGAATATGGAAATGATGAGTCGAATAAAAAAATTCGATTTTTTGAAAACCCTTATTTCTTCTAACTTTCATTATACGTAAGTTTACAATGTACGTGATATTAATCGCGCGAAATTTGAACTCGATTGGGAGAGAGAAGTGGAACATGAAATTGGTTTTGTTGATATATGCGTATGACCGATATTTGGCGGGATTTGAATTCGAAACAACGAATATCATATCCATTTTTGATTTTTCGTTTCATACAGAACTTTTGTATGAAATTTGTTTTGTAAATTTTTGCGATTGCGCGCCGTCTTATGACCTGTACAAAGTAGAAAAGGTTACATTGCATTCGGCGGAAAATTCGCAAGTTGACTGAAAATAAAAAATATCGAAAAAGTCCAAGGAGCGGGATTCCATACCCACCATTTGACGTGTGGAATACTGCACGTGATCGCACACGCCTAGCGTCAGCCCTGGTTGAACCCGACTACTGCGGGAATCCCGAGACTTAGTCGGAGCGCGCGGGCGAGAGTACATACGTTTCGAAAAGTGGCATTGCCTACTTTGCACGCTACAAAACATACGTACGATAGCTTCTTCATAACATACGTGCGTATCAGAGGTCCGGAGGATAATAAAAGGGTGCTTCGACAAGAATCAACGTCGAATCTGTTTCGTTGCGGATACAGCATGGAAACCATTATAAGGTGAGTATCCGCTTCAACCATAATATGACGTGTATATCGATAGTGAAAACATATGGAATCATTCACTCAAGTTTGCAGGTTAGTTCAACCACGCTATTCTTACGTACCCTACGCATTGCGAATACCTAATACTTGTTTTCTTTCGTTGGCTAAAAATGTACTTTTATGTCCCCAGTCAATTTGATGTTTTGATTTATAGTACAATCAGAAATACGTAACGACACGGGTCAGTTCGGTTACGTTTGAGTTACGAACGAAAGAATGTTGATCGCATATTTTAGAATTTTTATTATACTCAGATCGGCAAATATGGTCTTTTCATTGTGGTTGTTTTATCGCGTTTAGTTCGTTCAAGGTGGACAATTTCGCAGGGCAAATCGGCGAATAATGATGGAGAAGCTATGTTGACTATAATTGTTGTAGCGTACTGGTATATTGAGAATTTACTAATCTTCTAATTTTTGTTTCAGATACGAATAGTAGAATTGAACACGTTGAAACATTAGCTGCTCTCCCGGAACGTGGTAATAATGTAGAATGTAAAACGGAAAGAATAGATGGATCCTATCATTGAAAGCGATCCGAGCAAAGATCGACATGCTTCTTTGTGAATATGTGTCTGCAGCTATATTTTGTATGCTATTGGAAATGACATTCGGGTTGACAAATCTAATGTTTTTAATAGATTGATTTTTCACTGTTTGAAGAAGATGTGGGGAATTAGACGTCTTGAGAGGAATGGGAGGTCGCATTTTGATGACGCCTTACGTGGCAGTGGTCTGGTTGTATCATTCGCTGTGCTGAAAAGGCAGTGCTGCTGCTAGTGCTGGTGCAAAGATGCGACAGCGTTACGGGAAGCAATCTCTGCCATAGAAGCGGAGCTTTCGACTTGTGTAATTTTCCCTTTGATACAGTTGCAACCCTACGAATCCTCTAGACATTGTGCGAGAGGAGTGGCACACTCGCAACCGATATTGGGGCCTTGTTATTACGATTTGTAAACGTTTTGATTAACAATTACCCTAGCATTCGGTAATTGAAAAAATGTATATTACAAATCTGTAGTGTAATTGTTCATCGGGAACGGTGCAATCGCATTTGTGATCGGTAATTTGAAGATAACAATTATAATTAGCACAACTGAGCATTCCGCGAGGTAATCAGAAATTTGGAATCCGTTGGTACAATTTTTTGTAAACTCCTGATTATCAGTGGTATGTGTACAGATAGTTTTACCGGTCGATCACCCGACACACCGTGACTAATGTTGGTATGGCGTCAAGTACGGTCGAAATAGTGTGGATTCCCCCATGTACTCACTTTAATAACATTCAGCATTAGTAGTCGTTGAACGAGCATTTAATTGAATACAAAAAAAAAATTATACTTAGCTCTGATAATGCTCGTAAGTACTATTCATAATTTTCATTGGAGTTTATCAATTACCGATTTGTAATTTGTAATGAGTAGTTGGTCGAAGAAAGCCAATATTGTTAATTATGAAAAGAATTTTGAGATATGTAATAAAATTACTTATTACTACAAAGAGATTTCAGCGCAGTGTTTCATTTTCTTATTTGAAAATACCCTTCGTTATTAAAATATTGTGGTGAAAGATTGTTTATTCAACTCTTTACAGTGGTTATATCATATGTGTACAATAATCATCTTTACGTAATTGAAATAGTGAATGTGAATTTGCTTATCACTTGTAATACACTCGTTTTGTCTTACAAAAGTGACCAATTTTGTATAATTTCTTTGTATAAATAAAACAAGCAAAAATTTGATTCCTTTCGTTATTATGATCGTCCGAAAGATCCTTTGAAATGAAAGCATGTATTGAAATCTTCCCAGACTATGTGTGTAATGAATACTAGAATTAGAATTCAATATTCGGTATGTAAATGTGAACGTTCTTTTCGTCGAATCGTTCGAACATTCGGGCACGCATGCGCCTCGGGGTTCTGCGTGGCGTTCACGGTACGACTCGCTCTAGCTGTCATCGCCTGCAAACTTCGGATCGTTCTTTCTCCATATCGGCGAAAGTAATGTCGCCAATATTTTCAAGAATGCCACAGTATACCGGCAGAAAGTGGCTAAATATCTCGGATGATCGTGATTTTGGGAAAAAATGTGTAGGTCTCGTTACCACGCGGGTGGTGGCATATTCTTATTTCGGCCCTATTCGTATGCACTGACACAGGCGTGCGCTCCTGCGCGACGAGTTCTGCGCGAAATTCATCGCTTGACTCGCTCTGGCTGTCATCGCCTGCAAATTTCGGATCGTTCTTTCTCCATATCGGCGAAAGTAATGTCGACGATATTTTCAAGAATGCCACAGTATACCGGCAGAAAGTGGCTAAATATCTCGGATGATCGTGATTTTGGGAAAAAATGTGTAGGTCTCGTTACCGCGCGAGTGGTGGCATATCGTTGTATTTAGGCCCGTTCGTACGTACTCACACACGCGTGCACTCCTGCGCGAAATTCATCGCTTGACTCGCTCTGGCTGTCATCGCCTGCAAATTTCGGATCGTTCTTTCTCCATATCGGCGAAAGTAATGTCGACGATATTTTCCAAAATGTCGCAGTATATGGGCAGAAAGTGGCTAAATATCTCGGATGAACGTGATTTTGAGAAAAAATGTGTAGGTCTCGTTACCGTGCGGGTGGTGGCATATTCTTATTTCAGCCCTATTCGTATGCACTGACACAGGCGTGCACGCCTGCGCGACGGGTTCTGCGTGAATTCATCGTGCGACTCGCTTTGGCTGTCATCATCTGCAGATTTCGGATCGTTCTTTCTCGATATCAGCGAGAGTAATGTCGACGATATTTTTGAGAATGTTTCAGTATATCGGCAGAAAGTGGCTAAATATCTCGGATTTTGCATTTCGGGACAATATTTCTCATCTTCCTATGTGACAATATTGGGTTGCTCTTGTCTGCAATAGTCCTCGCGCTGAACGTGAGAGTGCCATCTGTCAGAACTATTCGCTTTTATCTTTTTCAACGTGCCAGTTATGCCGTTAGAGAATTCGCTGCATACGCTACGACTCGGACTACTCAAGAACTAGTGTTATCATCGGTATGATGTGACAGACTCGTGTCAGAAAGTCGCGATGTGCACTGTAATTTTTGGAAAAACTTCAAATCGTTCTTTCTCCGTTATTTTTCAAACAAATTGAACGAATCAAGGCTCAAAAAATGTGATTTTTCAACGCTGAGTGGCTAAGTATTTCAGAATTGGGATAAACAGAATGAAACCGTGAATATTCGTGAAAGTATGCTGGTGGTAAGTTAATCTGCTAAATTTTTTTTGAATCTTTGGCAAAATGATATATTTAGCCACTTTTTGCACATGTTCTGAGTCGATCCCCAAAGTTTTATTTGTATTTATTGAGTCGTTTGTGAGAGGGAACAATTTCCGTTTGCCATGTGGCGGTAGCGTGTCCAATGGCCCCTTAATGTATTAAATACGTAAGATAGGAATACGATCGGCGTCAGAACATCCAGACCAGAAGTTAGGGTAACACTATACCTCCGTTGATAGTCTGAAACTTGTAGAACTTTTGTTCAATGATAAACACGTTTTATACCTAAACTTATACGATTGAGTCCTAACTCTTAATTCAGCAAACGAATCCCAATCTACAAATCCGAAATTACTACAACGGTATACGTGGAATCATTAATAATCATTGTATTGTTATGAGAAATTGAAGATCAGAAGTGTTTCAGATATTTGTACAGTACACATGTTCATGACATAGTGTAAACAAGTAGTTTTACATTCACAGTAAATTTGGAGGATAATTTTTTTTCGGCATTTTGGGAATCATCACATTCTTCCCATGTGCCATCTCTTCGCAAACATACAGCTGTGAAGTAGCCGATTCCGTTGTCGGTTTTTCTAGTCATTACTCTCGGTGGGGTGAAATGTATGAGCCCTCTCAGTATGTACGGTTGTTCCATCGGAGACATCTTCATGTCATGAGGTATTTTACACAACTCCGATTTTGTGCTTTCGGTTTCCCAATTATAGGTTTCAAAAATCATGCAAGGACCTGTGAGAACAAACATAACAGATCGTCAATCATAACATTATTGGATTTAGTTAGTCTATATCAACAAACCAATTGAAGGGCTACATAAATTCCCCAGCAAACAAAAAATACCGTAGCCGACAAATATTTGGCGACAAACCACTGCCGCAATTTTCGATTAATTTTGTTACTGATCGCGGAAAACTAGGATTGCATCGGTCTAGCTTCAGAAGAATCATTCGAGAGATCAGTACAACAGTCACCGATCTTTGACTTCGGCACTTTGTAATATTTCGGTTCGCTGATTCAATATTTGAAAAAATAAATTGCGCATTACATCCTTACCAATCTCTGTAATTTTCGTCGTCTCCGTACCCATACAATTTGGTCGGCAGCAACTCTTGGCACCCTGGAGAGTAAGGCTGTCCTCAGCAGCAGCTGAGAAATCATCCTTCAGAATGATGTCGATGTTCAATTGCAGAACAGGAAATAACTTGACCCTCGGTACGCAATTTTGATTGCAACTTGTCAACTCTTTCATGCTGCAAGTCTCTCTAAATAATTGACTGGCTAAATATCTCGCTGTTGTCTCACATTTGAGTAGACAACAATTCTCGGTCCAACTTTTGTTCGCCTCAGAAACGATGTTATACAAAACTTTCGCTCTCCAGTAGTAGGTGTTTTTGGTTATGCCATTTTTTTGTGCCTCCACTATCATTCTAAAAATTTCGTTTTTCGTAGACAATCCTGAGATCGCTTGCTGAAACTCTATGTTGTCTAACGCAGCAACTAAGAGTATCTGGAACGTACTATCGAAACCACATGTCCTAATTAGCGTAATTTTGCCACAGTTTAACGTGATCGGCTTCAACTGAAGGAAATTGCCATTCTTTAAAATCGGTACTTTTGAAAGTTTCGATCCTATTAAAAATAAATGTTGACTGAAGTTTTTCTGTAAATATCGTGGCTTTTTCTTCCGCGGCGATACGACGAGGCCTCGCCAATTCTCTACCGCTCGGCTATCCAGTACATGGGTTATTGAAGGACTTGGAATTTTTCGACACGACACACATATTCTTTTCTACCCATACCTATCCTTCGTCTTGCCCAAAGAGTACAGAACAGCCATCAAATTCATGTACTGATCCGTTGCACATTTCACAAAACGCATGAATAGGTCAGTCACCGGTGTTGCATGCTGAACATGCTTTCGTAGTCGTATTCATAATGTCCTTCGGTACACTTGGAAATATTTCTTCTGGCAAATCCAGGCGCGTGATATTAGTGGTTTTCTGTTTATTTGATTTTTCATTACACGATATACAAATCCGTCTCTGGCCGTATCCCTCGTTATCTCCGAAGGGCACAGAACAATTTTCAAGCGCGTGTAACACTTTTGCGCATAATCCGCAAACATGAGCGCCTGTAAGTTCATCATTCCGACTGCATGCCGGACACGCCACTTTTTTTTTTTGTATATTGCCTCGCATATCAGTACTCTCTTTTGGTTCTTTTGAGAACTTTTTTGCCCGATTCCCGGCTTCTACCAAGTTAAGACGTCCACACAAGTAATTGAGATATCGCATCACAATGGAATCTGCTCTTATTGGTAAGTGCATAGCACTAAATAGTCTCGTCTTAACGTTATTACAATCCGCCTCCACTGCCGCACTTGATGCAGGTATTTTGCCATAACCGAACCTTGATTGACAAAGACAAGACGACAGGGGAAACCATTTTAAATCGCGTAATAAACGGTTGATTAACTGTGGCAGGTAATGGGCATTGTCCCCATCGCCTTCATCGCGTAGTTGTAAAAGTACCCTGCTTTGAATAGAACTCGCGCACTCATGCCGGCAGTTGTTATTATTATTTGTCAACTCCACATTGATGTTTTTGTCGTCTGAACTCGTTGAATCTAAGCACTCTTCGACAAAAGGTATTGTGTCTGTGAGGATACTTTTTATTTCCTGCTTTTCTATCTCACACGTAGTTGGCTCACCGTCAGAGCAAAGCCCCTCTGTTCGACTAGAAGCAACGACGATAATTGATGTTAATATTTCTTCAGCTTTTTCCATTGTTTGAGCTAGTATCAATTGGCCAATCAAAATCATAAAAATGTTTTTATTCGCTGATTAACCGACTTCAATGAATTCGCACATCCTTCAATGAAATGAGCGACATCTATACGAATGTAGCATTTTTCGGATGGTTCACCCCAGCAGCTCGCAGCGTATTCGTCTATGGGCCTGCATTTCGTGAAGACTCGCACCGCCGCAGTCAATAATGTCTTCGATGAATCAGAAGTCACTTCCTTCTGAACTGGAGCTCCTGTTCGCGTCCACTCCATTAGCCAAAATAAAATATAATCAGTTGTTTGGCATTCTGATAACATCTGAGCCACTGGAATTATGTCGTGCCACTCTGAATTGATCACGCATTCATATAAAAAAATATGTTCAGACTTGGCTTTTGACGGTTTCACGATTTTACGGACTACGCTTCCTGTGGCATCTATGGCTATCGCAGATTTTTCGCTGAAAGTGTATTTTCTGTATACATTCAATTGATGACTTGTCCAATAATGTATGTAGAAAGGATTCATTCCAAGATTGTGTATGTTGTTTTCCAGTGTGTTGTCCTGTACGATTGCGAGTGAGGTACACGGGTCCTCATCTAAACATGAAAGCTCGGATGATTCTTTTGTGGCTGAACGCAATACCTTAGCAGGGTACAGATGAGGAGGTTCCGGATCACCGGGTGACATCAGTTTATTTGCTTGATTAGCTCTGTGCACCTCAGCTGTTAAATTTTTTTCAAAAAACAATTGCCCAATTTGTAAACTTTCAGGTTTCCTCAAATATCGGTTACCGCAAACACCCAATCCTCTGGATATATTGCATTTCATACCGTTGAACTCGTCTTCAGTATCATAATCCAGAATTTTCCCATTGATTCTGGCTCCACACTTACACTTGCCGAGTATCTCTATCGTGTTATCGAACACCCTGTTGCGTTTGAAATTAAAGGCACATTTAATCTTGTTCGTTTGCCATAATTTTTCCGTCACCAAACATGGCCATTTTCCGGGTTTCAAGCATATGAATTCTCTGAAATGAATATGAGGTCGTGTTTTTTCCTTCCGACTATATTCCGTAGAAATCATAAGTTCATACAATTCAGATTTCAATAAGACGATGTTGACGATAACACTATCACACTCATCACTTTGGTTTATCGTTGAATTATCAGTAGCAGTTTCGTTACCACTGGAAGTAAGTAAAATATCAACATTGGTTTTTGCATTGTCTGGTGTAATGTTTTCTTCATATTTATTTTGGTTTAATAATTTGTCTTTCAGCTCTCCCCGATTTTTGACCACCATCGTTGACAATGCATTAGGCGTGATCGGAGTGTGCATTTCGCCAAGTTTGTTTGATATTTTCACCCAAGATTCACACAACTTAGGGCGTATTGTATGACCAGGAGTAATCAGATCGTCTTTATTCTCTAAGATGATCGATGTAATCAACTCCATGTCATTTTGACAAGGCCTTCCACGTTTGAGCGCCAGGATAACTGGAATTATTTTATATTTACAGCAGCGAGAAAATAATTCATGTATCGGTATACTTCTCTGACTGCGAGCATCTTTGACTCATGACTGAGCAATGAACGCAAAATAGCCCGCTACATAGGCCAGTCCAGAGTGCGTATAAGTAGAGTGTAGCAAAGGTACTTGAAGCCGCCATTCATAGCTGCGGGAAATTTGTTATACTTTTCAGTAACTATCTTTTTTACTCGGACATGCAAGAGATTAATGAGATGCAACATGAATATGCTTCTATATTATTGCGCCTCCCCATCGGATAGCGCGAAAGTGAAACTTCCGAAAATTTACAATCCATAGCTTGACTAGCTCTGAACTAGCTAGGCTCATACATTCCACCCCACCGAGAGTAATGACTAGAAAAACCGACAACGGAATCGGCCACTTCACAGCTGTATGTTTGCGCAGAGATGAAACATGGGAAGAATATGACGATTGCCAAAATGCCGAAAAAAAATTATCCTCCAAGTTTACTGTGAATGTAAAACTACTTGTTTATACTATGTAATAAACATGTGAACTGTACAAATATCTGAAACACTTTTGATCTTCAATTTCCCATAACAATACAATGATTATTCATGATTCGATGAAAAACGCTTGGTCGGAAACAGTTAGGGAATTTGAGCCGTGACCAGGTCAAACGGTCGAAGAGTTCCGCAATCGGGTCCGCGAAGCCTGGGAATCATTACGGGCAATACACTCGAGCTATTGTTCGATCAATGCCTCGTCGTATGCTCAAGGTTATTGAAGCCGATGGTCATATGATCAATTATTGATCATATTCCACCATGATCATGTTCGATCGGTTTCTATAGCTTTGAACAAGTGATGGCACATTGGTATATGGTGGCTTGAATGTGTTTTTGCTTACTTGCATTGATTTTCGGCCAAGTCGATAATGTTGCTGGCAATTTCTTATTCCTCTGCTTGTGTATTGTACTGTTAAATTCGTCAATTTGATCTAAAAGTACTTCATCTGCGTGTTACAGGGCCGTTAGAGAAGATGAATGCTGGGCATTGTAATATCAGATCATTCATCTGAATTTTTAACTGGAGTGATGTGGAAGCAGCTCGTGCGTTGATTAATTACAGTCTTTTGAATTTAACCATCTGTGCTCAAAATAAGCCTGCGATAACCTCTGTCTGTGAGAAATGCTTTCTCATCTTTTAGGAGAAAAGGTTGCCATCAATCTCTTCGGGACAAACATGATGAATCGAATTTCAAGTCCCCTTGTTGAAAAATATTTATTATTATTCATTAATACAAAATTTTGGTGGATACGACCTCATACTGTTAGCTTTTGAATTTTTTTTAGAGAATACAACATTTTTAGTGAATTTAAAAAATATCCGAAAATATATAATTTTCAAACATTTTTGGAGCATTTGTAATGAAAGTAAAATTTTTTAGAATACTTTATACCGTTGATAAATGTGAAATCAAAAAATTACTAGTTCATTCAGGAAGGGCGTATCTTCCAAACATACAAGCATTCACCATTATCTATTCTTTTGGCTAATTTCAATATAATAATCCGTTTTGAGTACTTTGAAAGCAATTTGCGAAAAAAATTTAAATTATACGTCCCTTTACCACTGAAATTGCCTTTTTGGCGTATACGATTTTATACCGCTAGACATGCGATATAATTAATATCATTTGACGAGTTCGAAATTTTTCAACAAATAATAATGATAACCGTAGCAACAAGGATCTATCTTGTCGCACCATTGAGGCATCAAATTTGATGCGTATACCTAGTCAAGATCCGTTAGAAATTGTATATTCTGTGGAACAAGTCCAGTCGTCGAACGCACCAGAATGTATTATTTGATGCTTGCGCCTAGTCAATCTCTGTTGTGAATTGTATATTGGTATTATTATTGTAAAAAAAGAGTCTCATGAATTTGCCCGACGATTGTATTTTATGAAATTTAATTTCAATTATTAATTTCATGATTTTTAAGTATTAATTGTAATCAATTATCTGAAGTAAATACCGTAGATCCATGGATCAATATGAAATACCAGAATAATTTGCATTTATCGATATATGTATTCGATTATTTAGCATATTGTATGTTATAGTAAACTATATTAAAGAACAAGTCCAAAATTTTGACCAAGTCCAATCGTCGAGCGCATTGAAGTGCATTTCATACATATGCGTAGTCAATATGTATTGTGAATTGTATATTAGTATTATTATGGTAGAAAATGATTCCTATGAAATTGCCAAATGACTTGATTTTTTGCAATTTTATTGCGATTCTCAATTTTCAATCATTATTTTAAAGTATTAATTATAATCGATTATGTAAAGAAAATATCATACCATTGATTAATATGAAATATCGAGATGCTCCACATTTATCAATATAATTTATACAATCATTTGGCATGTGGTATATTATATTGAAATCAATGAAAGAGTTCAAAATTTAATATGCTCATTTTTGTCGCAATATTGGGGCATCGAATTTCATGCATGCGCCGAGTTAATACATGTTCTAAATTGTATAGGTATTCTGCAGAACAAGTCCAGTTGTCGAACGCACCAGAATGTATTTGATGCATGCGCCTAGTCGATATCTGTTAGAAATTGCATATTGAGTGGAATAAGCCCAGTCGTAGAACGCATTGGAGTGTATTTCATGCATATACCTACTGTCGGATCAAAACGGTTTGGCGGTTCAGTTTGAGTGATCATAACTTCTAAAAAAAAATGTTAGAGGGTAAATTCAAAAACGTGCGTAAAGCGTAGAGTTTTCTGCGTTCAACGATTATCCACGTGTTTCGGCGCAAACAGCGTGCGAACCGATATGATCTCCGAAGGATTAAGAAACGTAGGTTTTTCGGGGTACGTTGCCGTAGGTCAACTTTATATCGTCAATGTTCGTCTGAAAGATGCGTTAAAAATCTGAAAAAATTCATAGTTATTCCCTGCACATTATCAAATTTTTCCACGAGATGTACGCGTTTTGAAGTGTGAAGAATCATTTTTGGCAATCATGGATGGGCGTCTGTACGTGTGTACGCGCGGGTGCGCGTGTGTTTGTTTTGTAGATTTTTAATTTACAAAATTCAAATTATTCATTTATTTATTTAATTATTCATTTATTTCTGTTCTATTCGTTGATAACTTCAAAACGAACTGATAGATTTCAACTGATAATAGTCTAATATATGCGAATTCCTGTGACTGACAACTGTTTGTGTTGTGAATGCGAGATCGGTCCTTCATTTTCCAATAAGTTATTCCGACGAGAAAATTTGTAGAATACAATTTTCTTTATGTTTTGCGCTTCTTTTCAGTATTTTTATTCATTCTAAATGTTTTCAATTATCAATTTGCTTATTTATTATTTTTCATTTGAAGTTACCTCAAAAAAAAAATTAAAAATACCAATGTAAAAAAGCGGCAATTTATTTTAAGCCCGTACTGAGAAATCAAAATGAATGAAAAAATAAAACAGTTTCAACAAATATCAATTGACAAAGTTCAAGTTCTAGAGGACGAAAAAATATCCAAAAAGTCTTCACAAATTGTTTCTCAGATCAACGGAGAGGACGAGAGGATGCGTACTTGAAAATCGAACCGCCGAAAACGAGTTCGAAATGGATGAGGGAAAAATTCGATTCTGGACACTCGATAATGGGACCAGAAAGTCCCAGGGTTATTTGTCATTTTGTTATTCCTCCAGAATGATTAAACATGAGTTTAATATGGGATCGAATTGTAATCAACCACGCACATGATGCCTGTGAAACATCAGCGTTTTATGTACGTAAAGTAATCATGTCCAGCTCGCGATTGTGGTTGCTAATTGTAGCATATTAAAGCTCCTGTTGTAGATTGTCGAAATCATCTCTGAAGATAAAACCTGAGAGCTCAAAAAAATTAAGTCTCGATGACTGATAGCGGCGAATGCTGGAGCAACAAACTTTTTGGAAAATATATTAAAATCACCCCAGAAGATAAAACCTGAGGGCTTCAGAAAAATTAAGTTCCTCGATGACTGATAATAGCGAATCCTAGAATGAACATACAATTTTGATAATATAATAAATTCACCCCCGAAGATAAAACCTCAGGGCTTAAAAAAAAATTGCACTTGATATCAATTAAGGATTCGTTTACTTATTTTCATTTCGTATAGTTTAATTAAGTCAGTGTCATAAAAAATGCAATATTAACATTTTTTATAGTATGTAGAGCGTGAGAAATTATATTCGCAACATTATAAGCAAATTAATCATTGTTCAGAAAAAATTGAAAGCGTGTAGTCGCACTAAACAGCAGTCGCTGGCAGTTTTTTTATTATTTTTCTTACTGGTATTCATTGCTTATCTAGCATCCAAACTGACAACACGATTCGAAAGAACAATTCTGCTGCAATCCAAACGATTCATCGGATTAATCACTTCCTGCTCATAAAATCCTCTTTTCGCCCTATTTGAGTGAATTCATGTACGATCCTTTTATCATTAGCATTATCTAGCGATTATTTTAATTTATATTTTTGCTTTGTAAATCTCAGACATTATATTGTTTTCTATTTTTTTGACCGTAGTTTCCTTTGTTATATATTTTTTGCGTCAATTTTTTTTTGTTTGTAACCATAGTTTTCTTCTTTTTTTTTTTCTTTAGAGTTTTTTTTAACCGCAGTTTCTTTTTACACATTTAATCATCCCATTCATTATCATCATAGTGTTCCTAAATTATAATAAGGTTCATATTCATTTTGGTAGTTGTTTGCGATATATCGTTTTTCAATTTTTAATTTGCTTACCACGTTTTTTAAAGCTTGTTTAAAATTTTTATCGTTCTCTGTTCTACATAGTTTTATTATTTTAATTATTTTCTGAATTGATGTAATTATATATCCGACTTGAATTTTTTTTTTTTTTTTTAATGGCGCCGTCTATAATCACTATCCGCGGTGAAAATTTTGAAATTAAAGATGCTGGTGGTGGTGGCGAATGTTTATTTAAATCACTTGCTTTAGCTTTAAAAAAGAGGAGCCACCATGTCGTACACTAAGAAGTTGTAGAACATGTAGTTCAACGATGGCCCGAGTGTGAACTTTGGGTTGTATATGGATTGGACATCAGCACAAAGTACAAATACCGTACCGAAATGGGGAGTTCAGGAGAGTTCGGCTTATTGGTTGAGTGCCGTGCAGCTTCCGAATATTACGGAATAAATAATAAACAGGCAAAAACGTTTTAATTATAAAAAATTAAACTAATTAAACAAAAAAAAAAGACAAAAACTGAGTACGATAAAAGTCGTGAAATGAAAAAAGATGACCAAGTCAAGCCATAATCAACTCAAAAACTTCCGCACGTCTAGGTAGTGAAATCAAACAAATCACCAAGTACTAACGAATTACTCAAAAGTTTACATTATACGACATCCGCAAAGAATATTTTTATTAATCGAAGAGGAATGAAATCTTAGCAATAGTTTTCGTAGTTACATCTGAACAACGCCGAGTAATCAAACTTTTACGATAGTGTAATACATTTGCTGACGGAAAAACACGAATTAACACGCAACGGGGTATCGTCATTAGTGTGAACTGCTACCACCATAAGAATGCCTGAACCCATCCCATTACCAGAAAACCTACTTGGCGGGCACATTCCTTCCGCCTAACTATATAAATATCGATTGTATGTGACTGATATGTATATATGTATAACAATATATATATATATATATATATAAAACCGATATATGAGATACATAATTGATTTTATTTAAGAATCACTACGTCGATACGTACACGGATAGAATTTTATCATAAATTTCACGATAATTTCATAGCAATTGAGGAATATACTGGAGTATGAGGCTCTGTCCTATACAAATACAGAGAGAAGCTATATTCGTGGTTCACCTCGTCAGAATTGTCGCAAACCTTGTCAGGATTGAAGATATTACATGTGTTGAATGATTTATCATACATACCGAATATCATAGCGTCATAAGCGAAGGCACCATACTTCGAGCGATGTGAAAATTGGCAATAAGAGCATGATATTCCATATATATATTCGTTTGCGTACCAAATTCACCGTTGATGTACGTAATTATTTTCACGTTCAGTTCGTTTTTAAATAGCTTAGTCATATTTAAGTTTATAGATTTTAACACTCGCTAATATATGCTGGTCGCAGAGTGGGCGGAAGGAATGTGCCCGCCAAGTAGGTTTTCTTGTAATGGGATGGGTTCAGGCATTCTTATGGTGGTAGCAGTTCACACTAATGACGATACCCCGTTGCGTGTTAATTCGTGTTTTTCCGTCAGCAAATGTATTACATTATCGTAAAAGTTTGATTACTCGGCGTTGTTCAGATGTAACTACGAAAACTATTGCTAAGATTTCGTTCCTCTTCGATTAATAAAAATATTCTTTGTGAATGTCGTATAATGTAAACTTTTGACTAATTCGTTAGTACTTGGCGATTTGTTTGATTTCACTACCTAGACGTGCGGAAGTTTTTTTGTTGATTATGGCTTGACTTGGTCATCCTTTTTCATTTCACGACTTTTAAAGTACTCAGTTTTTGTCTTTTTTTTTTTTTTAATTAGTTTAATTTTTTATAATTAAAACGTTTTTGCCTGTTATGAAATTTTGTACTTGGCGGAATTTTTTACATTGAAAATGTTTTTGCCGTTTATTTCACTTCTTTTTGGGAGATTACGATTTACTTATTAGAATTAATCACAATACACTTTATTCTATTTTTCTTTTTTTTTACAAAATTAATTATTAATCAACGGAATCACAATAATAATCTGATTCTAAATGTGGTCATAGTTGTTGTCATACGTGCCATGTCTCAATTTCCAAACGACCGTACTGCTGCTTATACATGCGCTTCCGGGTAGATTCATTCTTTGCTGAGTGGTTATCATCGTCTATGGTACAAGCTTCGTTGTTTCCGTGGAGTCGTATCACTTTAAATTTTTTTTGTGGTTCCTCACTCGCCCTTACCCTAGAATATTTAATTTTTTTTTTTTTAATTTAATAATTTGTTATTTTTATATCTATTGTTTTTCAATACGTTACATGCGATAATTATCTGCGACATTTTGAGATTTGAATAAAGACATAAATCTTTCACATATTATGATAATTATTATTATATTTCTTATATGATTCATACCTACGTGAATTAACCGTAAGATATAATTTATTAAATGTGTTTGTCCATTCAACCATTCTGAATGTATCATAGATCACCTCATGTCTCCGTTTGCTGCTGTCAAGCTGTTGCACCTTTGCCTATACAACGTGTCTGATCGGTGTACGTATTTAATTTTTCCAAATGTAAAGTAATCCTCCAATATGCGTTGTTAAGGCACCTATACAATTCAAGATAAATGATAATATGTGTACTTGTAGTTCGATGAACAAAGCCCACTATAGTCTAACTTTATTGTAGGTGTATATTAAAAAATGAATAAATTAATATGTAACTTACCAACAACGATCTATCTTTATGTGCTAATCAGATTATCATTTTTCAGTCGTAAGAATAAATTGCTTTTGATATGTAGGTTGTTGCTTTTTGTTTTATATTTGATCGATAGGTGTTCTATCGTATTCCGTACGTTTTTAGTATTTTAAATATATATATGCTTGTTTTTATATTTCTCTATATATATTATTAATTTCATACTTGTTTTCTCATTGACATTTAAATAATATACTTTACAAAATTCTTTGCATATAGCATAGATTATTTTCTACAAAACATGATGATACCTACAGATATACGTGATTACTGATTGAGAATAGTTATGTCAACAGTTGAGCTCGTGATACATTGTTTATGGCTATCATTTTTTTTTTTTTTTAATTTCATAAATATAAATACGAATGTGTAATAATAACAAAAGTATACACCTAACGTAGTCTATTATTACATTTGTAACTCACTCACAATATGTATATAATTCAAATTAGTGTTGGGACGACTATCTGATAACATTACTATATTAATAATAAGAATAATCCCTTGCTGCCTTCGATCGTGTGTACTACTATATAACATTATGATTTAAAAGACATACCCTGTTGAACTATTCAATTTAAGTTGAAATTATTTCAAAATTGAACTACCAAATTCAATGTCATTACGATGCTAGTATAATTTAGAATTGTAATTCTTAATTTAGTCATAATAACAATACATTCTGTTTGTTTTAACAACATAATAAAAATATAATAACGGATTCATTGTACTTGCGATGTATCAAGATTGGCATTAGCGAATATGATTACTTATTTATATCAATGACTTGTTAATAATACGTTGTATGTCATTTATAATATGAAGGTTTCATATATTTTATATAATATCTAAATAACTTTTCTAATCAGTCATTCATTTAAGGTTTCCTAATAAATACTAAGCAGTATTTGTCATATTATATAAAATATATGAAACCTTCATATTATAAATAATATAACGATGTATTATAAATAAGTCATTCACTTGCATCCATACTTGAAAACTAATAAGCTTCATCTGTCATACGAAATTGTTGTACATCCTTTGTGATGTGATACTATATGATAAATCTAATAGTTATATGTTACATTTCTTAAATTTGCTACAGTTATCCCAACACTGAATTGGTTTGAAACAATGATTATTAACAGTGTTCCGATGACTATCTTCCTGTAAGAAACTTGATGATTATTACAACCACCTCTTCATGCATATTTATTTTACACATAATATCTTGAATTTATGAAATGAATTACATTCATTGATTCTAATAGAATCGTAGTTTTACCTTTCGAATATAAAACGTTCGAATAGTCCGATTCAAAATAATGCGTAGTATATGTAAAACTTAGCAGCGATTCGCTACCTTGAATGTTGATTAACTACCCGTTAACTTTTTCAGCGTCAAATTCTTCTGGAATCTACGTGTGAGCTGTATTTAGTAGCGCACACCTGTCTACGAAAGGGGTTTTAAAATTTGTTTACGCTCAAAAGGTTAAGCAAACTGACTTCCTGTTGATACATGAAGGGGTGGGGAATTATATAAATAAAATATTGTGATACATGTGGCAGAGTTTAGTCAATGGATTTTCAAGAATTGGCTTGGCCGTTGAGCGAATAAATTGTCAACATATTTTAACTTTCGGTTAAATCTTGAATTTTCTTAATTTCATGTATCCATGCATGTACTGTTGTTGTATCGTAATCTAAGCCAACTGAGAGATCAGAGTATACCGCCATGGCAAATAGTTCCATTACAAGATACGCCTGTCGTACTGTCAATTATTTTTATTACATGTTTACAGTTTTGTATTGTTCGATTCAGTTTAAGTGATGATCTCACGATATCTCGTGGAACGGTATATTTTCAGACAGTGTGAAAGACATATGGGCAACATACCCTTTTTAACTATGTTATTTGTATGATATACGAATTAGAGTTTAGCACCTATCCACTTCGCGCATTTTACCTAATGTACCGTTTCATGTGGTCATCACATGTATGAGAAGTTTTACATCTAAAGTTTTTATTCATGAATGGCATATTGAATACAGGTGCTATATTGTCACGCACGTATTTTTACCATTTGTATTCAAATCCAATCAATAGCGTAATCATCCAATGGATCTATATTAATGTTAAATTCATTTGATTTGACTGTCCACTTTGATTATTCTTTCATTTGATTTTATTGCAGGCCTTTATATTTTAATACGGTATTCATAATTACGGTTCTTTTTCTAAGATTTTCAAATAATTATTATATATTGTATTATGATTTTTTTTTTTAAACTAATTCATGTAAAGTACAACATCAGTGTGATTCTCTAATATACGTCATATATCGGTTCAGAATCTAATTAAAATGTATATGGTTGCTCTTGTGTGGATGAATATTTTTTAAAACGTGCATTACATCAAACTTACAGTTTACCTTGTAATGCAACTATTAGCCGAAACGGTATACCCTGATGATCTCTCATGATTTGCTCATGCCTGTTTCAGATTTTTACACGTTACAGATTCTGAACCAATGACGAACTGTAATATGAAACCGATTTTAAATGAATCACTTTATTACTGTTTTTCTATCCAATCGTATACTCTATGCCAACATGTATCATTAGTCGAATGTATTAACCACTCAACTGCTCTCGGAAGCCTTTAATGATGAGCACTATAAGTACTTATCTGCATCAAGATTCGCCGTATTTATACTATATTAAAATATTGTTCAATTATTTAAATTGTGTATTTGTCGAGTGTAAATAACCAATTTTCTGCGGTTTGCTACAGCGAATCTTGATGAACAATAATAATACAACTTTCGTTCATACACTCTGACGATGCATCTTTGTGTATATGTTTATTAATCCTGAATTGAAAATGCATTAGCATGCGCCATGTATTGTTAATTTTCATATCCATTCTGATAATATATGTGTATACCAGAGGGTGGTCCTTAATGGGGGTGTTGGAGAATTCCGACAAGTGCGCCCCCCTGATACGTTTAAAATAAATAAATAAAAATGTGTGCGAAACCCCAGCGCTGTAGTCCAATGAGAAAACGTGCCTGTGAGCTCATTTTGTTTCCTATTCGAATAACATGGAATTTCCAGGATAATTCAGTCATTATTTTTTGGATCTGCTCCGAAGCATTGAAAAAAAATATTATTCGTGTAAATCTATTCTTAATTGGTATATCTACGAGTAAATCTTTTTACAAGGCGTTATCACAGCCCTTATGGCGGCCATCTTCCTTATAATATACACGACGGTAAATCGATCAACTTGACTACCTGTTTTGAGATGCTTGTGGTGCTTCAAAGTATTTCACTCATTAAAAGGCCGTTTTATCACGTCATGAGTTTGTAAAAGTAATAATTGTGCATGTAGGGAAAAATATTTATTTCAATTAACGTATTTCAAGACACGACGATTACACTTTCTACTTTTTTTTAAAAACATAATCATTAAAATTAAAATGTTTTCATCACCGTCTGTTTTTTTGGATCGGGAAAGCTTTTACGATATTCCGAGACTATCTGAAGAATATATTGCTTCTGATCTTCGTTACGTGTAAGAATATTGTTATATTCTTCCATTAAATGAACTGCTCTCTCAGCTGTATCATTCACGACCTTCAAATGTTTGACAACATTTAGACCTTTGTTGAAATGTTCATATTCAGGCCAAAAAGACGGATCGAGTTCCAAAAAATTCGTATTAATTTCGAATCTCGTAAAAAAGTTTAGCGATTGTGGAGATATGGAGTAATCCATCTCTTTGTCGAGTATAGTATTAATATCTTTGGGATTCAACTGTATGCGATTGGAGTAATTCTCTTCGGTTTCATCACCTGTGTTTAAGCCGAGCAACATTTTTCGATTCACGCACAGTGATATTTCATGATCGAAAAACGACATCGCTGCAGTTTGCGGATTGAGATACCGCAAGTGCTTTATCAGTTTTTGAATTGTAACTCGAGAAACATCGGGATCAATTGACTTGTAATTGTCAAGTTTTTTCAAAAGCTGCAAGTCGTGGTTCGGTGCTTGAGGTGGAAATGGAGCCGTAAACCATGCTCTTACGTGTATTACAACAATAAAAATACACACCCCGGAAATTGCTTTGTGTTCTTTTGAAGTTAACTTGAAACTTCCGCAAAACAAATATATTTTTAAGCAATAGATCGCCTTCGCCATCCAACGAGCATGATGATACGCTCCGGGGAACCGGAATCTAATACCACGAGGCGGAGTAATTCCGATAAAGATTTGAGTTAATTCCAGTAACTCTTGATAATCTTCCCTCGGCTGACTATTCATCGATGTTTTTTCCACGAATGTTTTGATACTTTCGATGTGCTCGATTAATATTTCTTTTACATCCGCATCTTCGATTCCACTTTTCCATGAGGTCTTATCTATCTTAGTCCACGATTCTTGAAACCTCTTGAAAATAGCGACGTTAGGACCGCTCGATGCAGGCATTTTTTGTTCGAAAACACTTCTTAGAATAATCTCGAATATATGGTGTCGGCAAGGTAAGAATAAAATATCTCGTTTTAAAATTTGTTCTAAAACGACTGCTGCGCCTTTTATGTGACCAAGATTAGAAGCTGTCGTATCACAGCATAGTGCCTTGACTGCGTGAGAGAGACCCCAATCTTCAAGTACTTCATATATAGCGTTTGCTTGGGATAGCCCAGTTCCGTCCTCTAACTCTGGCACTCCCAAAAGATTTTCGACATTCCCATTCGTTATGACAATAGGTAGTCTGTCATTTACCTCACGTTTCAATATATTGGGCAGCATTTTTCCATTCCAGTGCAAGACGACTGCATTGAGCTCCGTTTCGTTAAATACTCGTTTAATATTCATTGCCTTTGCAGTACGCAATTTTTCTCTGTAGCGTCGAATTGATGTTCTATTGAGAACCAACGAGTTAATATCGTATTGTAGAGATTGAGCAACGGCAGCACTGACGTGGACAGCATCTCTGTCGCTTAATTTGCATTTATCTAAAACGGCGACCAATTTCTCGTTAATTATATTCACGCTCCCACGTGATCTTTTGGGCTGCGACGGTCCGGCTTCGGACTCATCGATTAAGAGAGCCGACGAATGCAGATCTTCTATAGAAACGTTAGAATAACTGCCAACGCTCCTTTGACTGAGTGTGTTCAAAGAGGTTTCATCACTTGATGCCAATTCTACGAATTCTCCTACAGCAAATTATAATCATTCTGAGTCGTATTAAATCCAAATGAAAAATATTACGTAGAAATGAAATGTTCCGTCTGATAATAAATAAAAATAAAAACTTACTGGCTAAGTTTTTCTCCATTTCGTTTTTTCGTAGTCTTTGCAGAAAAATCTCTTCTTTATGCCGTTGAAGTTCTTCATCATTCTCGTACATTGTTTCGATGTCTCCGATGTAACCGACTCGTCCATCTTTTCTTTGGTTCAGTAAAAATTCTTTTCCCTTCTCATCCACCATGTCCATCACATTTCCATGGCCGATGTCAAATAAGTTCAAAAGCCCACGGGAGAAAGCTTCCTCTTTCTCTTTGTTGAATAACTTCCCGGCATTTTTTTGCAATTTCCGCCACTTCTCATATAAATCTGTCAATTTTTGTACAGCGCGATGGAATTGTTGTGTCGGCAAACGGGCTTTTTCCCAAAATATGATGACTTCTTTGATTGCTAATGTTGCCCTTTCTAGCAGCGTTAATTTTAATTCACGAAGGTTGAAAAAAAGCACTTTTAAAACCTGTTTTTGAGATGGTAACTTGTTTCCATAAATTTGTGTGTCAATGTCACCGATCAAAAAAATGTTCAACCGTGTTCTACGTGACGAAGACATCATACATTTCGCAGTGATAGACGATCGTACGGAAATTAAATAACACCACGAAACTATCGAAAGTACAATGACCACCTACGGCTTTTGGCGTTATCTGAATTAAACTGATTAAATTCGTACATGTATCGGAACGGGAAAAAAAAATTCACGTAGCAGTCAACCATGAAAACAGCAAAAAAGTGTAGAAATTTTTTCCCATAACACCAAAGCAAATAATTAAACCAGAGCTAAACAATTTTTTCCATCTATCACTGAAAGACGATAGTTATAAGAATAGACTCGCGCACGCACGCTCGGGACAGAAAACGCCGTGCTTCGGCAAGCTCTCGTTGTAAGCAGAGGCGGTTACGCGCGTCCTTTGTTATCCACGGACTGACCGGCCGGTCGGTTGCTTACTTTTGTTTTCTGGACGTTCCATTACGTTTCATTGCCACCTAGCGAATAATAATTAGACTCTAGATACCGGGAGACCAAGGATTCATTCAAATTAAATAAATTGAATAAAGAACATTTTCATGATATTGAACATATTTCTTACTAATATTTATACTCTGACTTGATAAACTCCTTGATTATACACAATTTGAACTGAATGTCCATAGTTTGAATGCAACTCTAATCAACTTTCGAATATTAAATATCAAATATCAAATTTGAAATGAAACACGATACATGTGAGGTGTTGTAAAAAAATGTACGCGTAGTCATGCCTATTAACAATAGATTTATGTGGATAAATAATTTTTAACATACTTAGGGATGACTGGAAAAAATAGTGACTGAATTGGTCTAAAAATGGCATGTTATCTAAATGGGAAACAAAACGAGCTTACAGGCACGTCTTCTCATGGGACTGCAGCGCTGGGGTTTCGCACACATTTTTATTTATTTATTCCAAATGTATCTGTGGGGCGCACTTATCGAAATTCGTCAACACCCCCATTAAGGACCACCCTTCACTATACCTCGATGCTTGAATAAGCCGTATACATTATAAAATTATGATAATGATAGATATATTATATCACAAATCAATTTACGTATGTTTATTTCAAATTAAATTAAGTAGTTAAATATATTCGTCATTCCGCATAAGCATAAGAAATGGTTTGTTTAGGTTGTGTGTTTGTTTTACTCTATATTTTTATTTTTAATATACTGATTGCTGTCTTTTAATATTTTCATTATGATTCTCCAAGATACTCCAGTAGACTTACTTCATAATATTTCACGTATGACCAATGAAAACAGAAAATACTCTAGAATCAGTCATGTAGTCCTCTATTAGTATTTTGGAATCATAAGGTAGTATAAGTAGTATTATGCTGTAGATTTTGGTCATATTTCCAATGAAATATTCACGGCAGGATACTACTCACAAACTGCGATGCCGCCTGCTCCGATCTTTTTATCAGTCCCTCAAATCCAGTCACCTCGTCGATAGTGTCTACCGGAAGGAAATCCTTGATTAATTCAATTGACTGATCATGTACTTGTACCTGTTGGCGGGGTTTTTCCAGGCGACGTAAACGTTCATCAATGCCTCGCCATGTCACATTCTGTGTTGCTAACATTCTCAGTATCCTTTTTAGATATTCTGTCAAGAAGTTAAGAAATATATACAAAGACGTACGAGTAAATATATATGGGGTATCAGGGTGGTCCTTATTTGGGTCAACATTTTATTTTACCGCTCTCTGGGTCTTAAACGTTTCTAAATAAATTTTAAAAAGAGTAGCCGAAGGCCCAGCCTCGTAGATCGATTCTAAGTTCGTCCCCAAAGGTGTCGAATTTTGCCATTTGATTAACATAGGATTTTTGGCACTGCATAGCTCATATTTTTTTCCTTCCGCAGCATTGCACCGAAACATCTGAAACTTCGCACACTTTTCACTTATTGTAGTAGGTATTCGATGCCAATTTCAAAAATTTTCCAGTGATTAAATTCCACGGTGAATCGGCAAGTTGAAGTAGCGTATTAATTAAAAGCTTCGACAAAGTATATTTTGGAAAGTATGTAGGATACGATGATAATGCAAATAACCTTTTTTGTAAAAAATTAAATTCTCTACAAAAGAAATTCGAATCTCTTTTGCAGAAATTTAATTTTTCACGGAAAAGGTGTTATTTGCATTATCGTCGTATCTTACATACTTTTCGAGATATACTTTGTCGAAGCTTTTAATTAATAAGCTATTTCAATTTGCCGATTGACCGTGGAATTCAATCACTGGAAAATTTTTCAAATTGGCATTGAAGACCTACTACAATAAGTGAAAAGTGTGCGAAGTTTCAGATGTTTCGGTGCAATGCTGCGGAAGGAAAAAAATATAAGCTATGCAGTGCCAAAAATCCTATGTTCATCAAATGGCAAAGTTCGACACCTTTGGGGACGAACTTAGAATCGATCTACGAGGCTGGGCCTTCGGCTACTCTTTTTAAAATTTATTTAGAAACGTTTAAGTCTCAGGGAGCGATAAGATAAAATTTTCATCCAGATATTCTGGCTCATCCGGGATACTTTTCGGCGCATGGGTCACTGATTTTGACACCACTCGATATTTTGGTTTTTAACCAACCCCCAATACCAAATCTAGAACCAGGCGTCTTGATAATACTTGGTCTGAAAGATATTTATTCCACAAAATATACAGCAAAAAAATTTCAATAAAAACAAAATCGAAAAAACTTCAATAAAAATTTCATAGACAAAAATTTTGTTTCTTTTAATTTTGAGTTCCATAGTCCGAAAGGTCGTAGTCTTGTAATTCCGAATCAGTAGTTAGTTGAAAATAATTTTCCAGGTAATACAGGATAGAAGATATACGCGCCTGAAGGAAGCCCGGTGTGCAACAAAAATAAATTTTTTATATTTTATAAAATGAATATCTTTTGTACCAATCAATATCAAGGCGTCTGGCTCCAGATTTGTTGTTGGGGGTCGGTTAAGAACCTAAATCCCGAGTGGCATCAAAAGCGGTACCCATGTGTAGAAAAGTGTCCCGGATGAGTGATAATACTCCATATACATTGGACATCTTTAATCTTGAGTCTAACCTTCAGTAGATGGAGGAGTCAGTAGTGGTTCCTCATGATCATTTGGTTCACCACGTTGATTATCTTCAGTAATAGCTCCATTTACAAATGCATTTGATTCTGAAATGTTCTTCGGATCTGCAATAAAAAAGTGCTGAATGATCACAATTGACGTACGTATAAATTTATCAAACGATACTGAGAATTGTTTGGAATCAATACCTGTCGGAACCTTGTAGATTTTCACAGTACCAGCTGGGATTCTTTGCACGTCTATTATTTTAGGCTTGGACTGAGATGGCAGTGGGATAGCCTTCTTCTTTTCGTCACCAGTGTTTGGCTTCTGGATATCTGACACATCCATATGATTTTTTTCGCTTTTTGATGTCAACCAATCTTTTGTCGGGTGTGGTGGGGCAGGCAACTTACTTTTCGTAGATGCTGAAGAACAAATTGAAATAGGACATTGACTCAATAAAAGCAGTTCATTTTTTCAACCTACTTTGGACTACATGCTTCTTCCTTTTAAGTGAACGAGCCCCATGATTTTCATTAGAAGATGAGTCAGACGAATCGCTATGACCTTTCGAAACTGGTTTTGTTCTTCTAAATCCTTTACCAAGCTTTTCTTGATCTGTTGAGCTGTAATTGGAGTCTTCAGCAGTTCTTCGGGCTCTATCCAGTGAAGCTAGAGCAAAAGATTACCTGTACATGTATACTTTGAAAAGAAATGCTAAAATACTATTAAGACTTTTTCTATAGCATTAAGGATGACACGCCCGTTATACCGCTACGAACTGTAATAATATTTTGGAGTATTGCGGTATTTCGAAGTTCGCGCCGTACTCACCTCTCACCGCAATACTCCAAACCTATTCGTGGTAGATGTATAACAAAAGATGAAAGAAAATATATTTGTAGGAGGTGCCAAACGGTGCCGAGCCGAATGGTGCCATGCCGAACGGTGCCGTGCCGGACGGTGCCGAGCCAAACAGTCAGGTGCGCGCAGACCTTAATTCTGAAAAAGTATGTACTATTGTTGACCAACTTCTATATTTTTAATGCAAAAAACAGTTATTATACCATTCATGAGGAGGTCAAGTTGATGTAATAGCTACTCTTGTGATTGATTTCATTCAGCGATAATCGCACATTGAATATTCACTACGATCATTTACTCGCCAACTACGAGAACTTGCAAAGAGATTCGAGCAACAAAATCTGAAGATTATGAACAAATGGTCACAAATTAATGTTTCGTTACAAAGTTCTTTGAAATCACCAAAAATTTATTGGGATCCGCGCATGTCATTCCAATTTGACTTCTTCTGTTCCAAAAACAATTTTTTTTTCATTCATCCATTTTTTTTAAAGAATGTATACTTATATAAGATTCTATTGATATCGATTTTGAGCAATAAGCAGCGGTATTCAACGAGTAAAAGAGAGAATAAAAATCATGTTACAGTGCAATTGTAGACAATAGTTTTCTAAATAAAAGAAGCTGACTTTGAATAGAATCCACATATTTCAATTATGGAATTTTAATAGATCTGAAGCAATGTATAAATACAGCATAATTATCTCAGCATTTGTTTATAATTTCAGATTTTTGTCAGCAACCGCTTGATAATTCCTCGTAGTTTACAATTAGTGAACGATTGTTATGAATATTTAACGTGTGATTATCACCTTATCAGATGAATTGAAAGATCTGCGATTTTAACAACTCAACCTCCTTAAACTCACAAGATTCTGTGATAATCTTAATTTTGAAGATGTCCCAACTTTCGACATCCGGTTCAATGCGCCTCGCCATCAGTGATGATATATTTTTTGAGTTAGCTGGCCACCAGCATTGGTGACCTGTTTGGCCAACAACCAGTTTGATGGTAATTCTGATACACTCTCATCATTTGCAAACTGAACAACTACGTAATCCTTCATCGTGTAGGATAGAAGCTGAAATTTCACCAAGTATGTATATGTGTCATAGTTTGCATGATATGTGTGAAGACATATTGGCTCTCATTTACATCAATTATTATTTCATCATCAATAAAAGAGTCTGTAATTTGAACCTAATTGATACGCCATGAATTTCATTCACATATTGCGGTCACACAAATACACTCGCACATAATTTTAGATACAGCTCAATTGAGGTTTCAAAGTTTATTTCGAGCAAAAAAATTACTAACAAGGAGATGGTCATACCTCTCGGTCATGGATCCTGCTCAAACCTTTATACAGCGGGTGCTCAATATTTTTCTCCAAGCAATCACTAGAATTTTGAGCAAGATCCATGACCCGGATGTAAGACCGTCTCCTTGTAAGTGTGTTTATTTCTCGTTTAATTCACTACGCACTATGGATGGGAATTCCAAAATAGTTAATTTGAAAATCTGAAAAAATTAATAACAGGTTTTCTCAAATAGTAGTACTATAAGTAAGTGAATTATAAAAATATTCAAGGTTTGACTGAAAAAATGGAGATCAGATCATGAAGTAAGCCTCATATACTAATTAATATTGGAGTGTAAAAGGGGTATTATGGCATATGCGTTTTCATATTCTCGTAATTTCAGTCTAATACATTTTTTTTTACTTGCGAAGCTGGAACTTCTGTTAATATTGGTTCGGAGTCCTCGAAAATTATAGATATCCCAAGTTTTTTAGAGTCCAGGGGTACGGTGTAAAGCGATTCTGTGTTTATAAATTGTTTGATTTGCAAGAAAAGTATTTCATTGTTTTTATATATGTCTACTACTGATGCAACAGAATTATTTTGTAATAGGCAAATGTTATTATTTGTTTTACGTGAGATGAAGAATCCATCAAACTCTACATGCGTGATTAATTGATCCGCTTGCTGTTTGGAATAGTGAATTATGGGATACTGTTTAGGAAAATTAAATTTAGGTGGACGTAGATTTTCCTCAAAAATTCTATTTGATATTTCCTGTAAAGGTTTGCTAGTTTGTTTCAATTTCTTTTTAATTTTTTGCATATGATTTTCGAATTTCAGACTGCTAAAGTTGTTCAAGCTTCCAAAATTTTTGACGTCACTTGCAAGATGTATCAGATTGTGGACATTGTGGGATATGTACTCGTTGCCATAAAGACCACCGTAATGGATTACAAACCACAATAATAATGATTCTGCATACTCGACAGCAGCCAGACATAATTCACCATCCGATAATATTCTTATCGCAACGCTGAAGGATAGAAAATGTTGATAATAATTAGCAGCCAAATACGGTTTTAGGACTACCGGGCCAGTATACAACAGAAATTGCCGAAACTCGGTCGCTTTCCAGCGATCAATTTCGAATAAATTCCGCGGTTTTCTGGCAAATTCTGGAGTGATGAAAGATCTCATACTAATTAAATCTTCAGAAGCTGATTCCAATATTTGTGTCGGCAATCTAATATCTTTTGGTCCTTTCACTAAAAATTGTAGCAAGCGTTTCATGACACCCAAGCCTGTCAAATGTGCATCATCGAGTGTTATTTGGGATACCATATCTATATCTAACCTTTCTAATATGGAATCACCAATATGATGCTCTGGTTGGAGCCTATGTCTGAACGAATGGTCGGTTCGCAGAGTACAATTAGTTGCAGGAAAAGTAACTCGGTTGCATAGAAAATCACCTTCTTGTGTACATTTGGTACATGAAAAGTATCCAGAATGTCCTTTAGTGCATGTCACAAATGATTTGGCTGGGGCATCACAAACAATCGCATTTACAGTAACTTGACAGATTTGATCATCAATACATATACCCTGCCGTGAAACATTCATCATTTCGTCGATGAAAGGTTCTAAGAACTCGTTCGCACTCTCCGGTTTATTATTACCATGGTGTATGCCAATCACAAAGGGCTCGGTATAAAAATTTGTCTCTATCGATCCTAAAATTGGCCAAAATTGACTACCAGAACTCTTAGAAAGTGGCAGGCCATCTATATTCAGATTAATTTTGATTATATTAGGTATAACTTGAAAATATCTACGAGCCGACTGTGTTATGCCGTTAATAAGTCCGAAATGTACATATTTACCACCATTCTTTGAAACAATAGTAGATGCTGTACTTCGAGGAGTTTGTAATAAAGTACGAGAGTCAATGGGCAATTCCTCGTGAACACGAATTTTCAGAATTCTCAATAGATCATTGACAGCATTTTTTGAAATATTGTGCTCGATAACCCATTCACCTAAAGCAACACCAAGTTCTGCTACCGTTTTATCGGAAGGCACAGTATCCGAATTAGATTCATCAGACACATAGTCTGAATTCGAAAAATTTTCGTCGGGCGAATCGCTAGAATCGCATTCAATTGTTGGTGATGCACGCTGTTCAACATTTTGATCACTTGATGGGTTACACAAAAAAAATTGTTCATCGTCAGTTTCAACCGAGTGACAATTAGGCCGTACCGCATATTCCTCTTCGCCAGCTTTGATAATTTCTTCGACTATAATTTGATTTCTACGTCTCTTGGACAAATGACGGAATTCTGTAGACATTGCGCGAGGATAACAAGTAATGATCGATGCTGAGAAAAATAAAAACGCGATTTTTACAATGTGATTATTATTGATCTTAATAAACGTATGAAAAGCTCCAAGCAGTATGCATCAGAAATTATTTCACACGTGTTCACGATTATAATAGTCGACTAGCGAAGCGATAGATCAGCCTGGTTTTCCTAACCTATACGATATACGGTTATAAATTTCTTCTGTCCTCTCATATTTTGACTACAAATTATTCGAATCGATACAAACCAATCTCGCAAGCATGAAAATGATAATTATATATAATAAAATAATATATATATATATATTACCTCGGTCTTGGAGAAAACTGAATATATTAATATGCTGAGCAGATAGGAAAATCATTCAACAGGTGGCGGCAAGGCATACTGCAGTGGGTAGAAAAGGTATTCGTATAACACCTTGTTTTTTTTTTAATAATTCTATAGACATAAGCGACATCGCGTATTCCTATGAAGTTATTGCCAAAAACCGCGGTGTACGAATACTTTTTTTACCTACTGTATATACTGCATAACTTGGCGAGTTTGAAGGTATAGTTGAAAATAATTGTTGCCATCCTTTTTGTTTAAAATCACTGTAATTCAAAAACGACACATATATCAAAAGTTAGATAGCGCAAAGGTAGCGTAATTTTATGTAGTTTTCGAAGATATCAAGTAAAAAACCGTGCAATATATATATGAATTCAGATGCCGAAATATCAAAAATCAATGAAAAAATAGGTTTTTTGAGTCCGAACGCCAAGATTCTTAGACTTAATATGAATTTAAAAAATACGTATTATATAATATATTATCCCACAAAGTCTATCAATTTCAAAAATTCGCGCACTCCAGCGGTTCAGAAGATATATATATATATATATATATATATATATATATATATATGTATATGCAGTATAAATTTGTTTTTACTCCCAAAACGTATGGAAAAATCATTTTTTCTCAACAAAACCATGGTTTCGTGCATGGGCATTGTTGTTAGCATCGATTTTTGCCTTGATTAAACAATTCAATCGTTTCTGACGGAAAAATTATCTTTCAACTATACCCTAAAAATCGTCGAATTGGAAAAAAGTTGGTAGAGGGTAGTGGAGTAGGGTATTATAATATATGTAGCGTACTTTCCGTACATAACATTACTAGCGGTCACTCAAATGTAACTGCTACGAAACAGTGTAATATAACTGTTAAAATTCTTTGTTACGATCAATCTCTGAGTATGTTATATAATAGTTATATAGATGTAATGTAACATTTGTAACATTATTTGTTAGACAATCGGGTAATTTATTTCCTTGAATTCTTCGTTCAAGGCAGATTCTTCGATTAATCTGTAACTGATTTGGGATAGAGGTCGTCCGGAAGCTTTAAGTTTGTGTTTTAGCTTCTGCAAATAATTTTCAAATTTGAAGCAGCTATATGTATCAAGTGGCCCAAGTAATTTCACATCATCGCACAAATGCACTAAATTATGGACGTTATAAGAAACAAATTCATGTCCATAAATTTTTCCAAAATTTTCAACAAAGTACGTAAATAATAACGCTTTCGCATAGTCGTTCAAAGAAATATGGAATTCCCTGCTTGCCAATATCCTAATTGCGATGCTGAAACTAAGAAGGTGCTCGTATCGTTTACGGTCTAAGCAGTTCTCTAGAACGACAGGCCCCAAATATAACAAAAATTGTCGAAACTCCGTTGCTTTAAATCTGTCAAATTCATACAAAGCTCTTGGCTTCCGAGAAAATTCATTGGGTATTACACTTTTGAACGATAAAAGCCGATTATTAGCTATTTCAATATTTTTGGGTAACATGCGAACATTTTTTTTTCCTTTTATCCAAAACGTCATTAATTTTTTCATTACACCAAGGCATACTAAATGCATGTAATCAAGCGGAAATTGGCTCACCATACCGAAAACATTAATTTCTTCAAGAATTGATACTTTTTTGTGATAGTCATCGTCGTACTTTTTTGAAAATGATTCGTCAGTTCTGAGAGGTGCATTTGTTTCGGGAAACGTTACTCTTTTTGCCACCAATTTCCCCTCCTGCGTGCATTTACCACAACCATGATATGCGTTGTGACCTTTTGTCCCTGTGACAAATGCTTTTGCCGGTGTGTCGCATGTAAAGACATTTAATTTGCACGTTATGTGTTTGTTATTCAAAAAAATACCATTTTGAATTACAGTCTGAAGGTTTTTCTTTTCCATTATAAATTCCGATTGCAAATGGCTATTATAAATTCCGATTGCAAATGGCCCATGCAAAGACTGCCTAAGATAGGCCAAAACTGGTCGCTACTACTTTTTACCAATGGTAACCCATCTATATTAATATTGTACGAAATTTGATTGGGCATCTGCAGGTGACTTGCGTAGTAACGTATGATAGATTTTTTTAAACCCGACTCTACACCGAAATGAAAATATTTTCCACTCTCCAAATCGATGAAGCTTATCGTTCTGGGAGTGGATAGTAAGGACCGATCATTTGCCGGTAATTTGTCGCCATCCCGTAGATACTTCTGCAAAATCTTCAACAGCTTATTTACCCATATTTTTCCAACGCAGGATCCAATAACCCATGTTCGGAGCTCTGCGGCAAAACCAGGGTTATGTTCGTTATAATTGATATTTTCAGCGATTAGCTCGGGTACTGGTGATGAGTGATTGAAATTTGAAGACACATCATCATTAATACGACAATGATGAATATTTTCAATGGAATTACGTAGGGAAGTTTCCTGCATTTTCGAATTTGAAATTGTAGTTTTCACAGCTGTTGTAGTCGTATTTTCTGGAGCTTGTGAAGATGAAGGAACTGAACAAGTCGGAATCTCGCATTCATCGTGAAGATTTTGCTCAAAACGAGCTTCTGTAGCGACGATGTCCGTAGTGAGTCGATGTCCAGTTACGTAATTTTTTATTTTCCGGATCTCCTCCTCAAGCAACCGTTGCCGGTGTCTTGTTGTGATACATCTAAGGTCCTTATTAGATTTCACTTTCACCATTCTTGAAACCACTCAACAATCAATCTGCAAATATATCTAATAATGTTCTAATAGTATATAAGAGATGCATCCGTCAGACTCTATAAGTGACATAATAAGCAAAATCGATGAGATGCTGTGTTGGAAATTCTATTTTTCAGGTGAGAAAGTTTTTGAGGTTAAATAACGTAAATATAGACGTGAACGTCTAAGAGATATTCAACTGTACCGTAAAAACCTACTCAAATTATACTTACCGTTTTGAAGATACTGCACTACCCGCACGTTTATTTACTAGATTGGTGCGTTAATTTTTTATAGTTTCACCGTCAAAATCACCAGCACGCGTGTATATAATATCCAGTGGCAGAAAATTTTTTCACATTCATATGAGGTAACATATTTGTTATTCTAAAATGTAAAAATTTCAGGCAGTCATAGACGAACTCGTTACTTTCTAACGTTACAACCAAGATACGTAGCATCGGTATCGTATTTATTCCGAAACAGAGAAGTAATGTTTCAGGAACTAATAATCCTATATATCTGATGATGATGGTAGAAACGTACTACATCATATTAACATTAACGTAACTTTTCAAGCGCGGACCCATGTATCGTCGACGGTGATACTCCTACAGCACAGTTACATAATATTTTGATTGCATATTCTACATCATAAAGACAGTGCAAGTTGGATATAATATTGACGTGATTTCATTACCACGAACTTTATGTGTCATCGACGATGACAGTTTTACGTCATATTCACGTCATGTGGAAGGAAGTCACATCAAAAGTGCTACGCTACGTACACTGTCATCTTTGAGTCATATCACAAGGTCATTACAGAAACACATGTCAAATATATCAGTATTACATCTGTTACGAAGAATTGATAAAACTTTGATCGTAATCATGCTATGCAGTTTTTATATCGATTCGTTACGTATTAATTTCGAATTTCATCACAATGTGTTTGCTGGGAACGAAACTGAGGGTACGGCAAACATTTGCAAGCGATTTTATGGACTCTGGAGTTGAAGATCCGTCTTCGTATGAATTTTCGAACAACTAAAAACGAGACTGAGGGTACGGCAAACATTTGCAAGCGATTTTATGGACTCTGGAGGTGAAGATCCACCTTCGTATGAATTTACGAGCAACTAAAAACGCAACTGATCGTACGGCAAACAATTGCAAGCGATTTTATGGACTCTGGAGTTGAGGATTCGTCTTCGCATGAATTTTCGAACAACTAACAACGAAACTGAGGGTACGGCAAACATTTGCAAGCGATTTTATGGACTCTGGAGTTGAATATCCGTCTTCGTATGGATTTTCGAGCAACTAAAACCGAAACTGAGGGTACGGCAAACATTTGCAAGCGATTTTATGGACTCTGGAGTTGCAAATCCGTCTTCGTATGAATTTTGGAGCAACTAAAAACGAAACTGAGGGTACGGCAAATATTTGCAAGCGATTTTATGGACTCTGGTGTTGAATATCCGTCTTCGTATGAATTTTCGAACAACTAACAACGAGACTGAGGGTACGGCAAACATTTGCAATCGATTTCATGAACTCTGGAGTTGAAGATCCGTCTCCGTATGGATTTTCAAACAACTAAAAACGGAACTGAAGGTTCGGCATAGATTTGCAAGCGATTTTATGGACTCTGGAGTTGAATATCCGTCTTCGTATGAATTTTCGAGCAACTAAAAACGAAAGTGACGGTACGGCAAACATTTGCAAGCAATTTTGTGGACTCTGGAGTTGAAGATCCACCTTCGTATGAAGTTTCGAGCAACTAAAAACGAAACTGATCGTTCGGCAAACAATTGCAAGCGATGTTATGGACTCTGGTGTTGAATATCCGCCTTCGTATGGATTTTCGAGCAACTAAAACCGAAACTGAGGGTACGGCAAACATTTGCAAGCGATTTTATGGACTCTGGAGTTGAATATCCGTCTTCGTATAAATTTTCGAGCAACTAACAACGAAACTGAGGGTACGGCAAACATTTGCAAGCGATTTCATGGACTCTGGAGTCGGAGATCCTTCTTCGTATAAATTTTCGAGCAACTAACAACGAAACTGAGGGTACGGCAAACATTTGCAAGCGATTTCATGGACTCTGGAGTTGAATATCCGTCTTCGTATGAATTTTCGAACAACTAACAACGAGACTGAGGGTACGGCAAACATTTGCAATCGATTTCATGAACTCTGGAGTTGAAGATCCGTCTCCGTATGGATTTTCAAACAACTAAAAACGGAACTGAAGGTTCGGCATACATTTGCAAGCGATTTTATGGACTCTGGAGTTGAATATCCGTCTTCGTATGAATTTTCGAGCAACTAAAAACGAAAGTGACGGTACGGCAAACATTTGCAAGCAATTTTGTGGACTCTGGAGTTGAAGATCCACCTTCGTATGAAGTTTCGAGCAACTAAAAACGAAACTGATCGTTCGGCAAACAATTGCAAGCGATGTTATGGACTCTGGTGTTGAATATCCGCCTTCGTATGGATTTTCGAGCAACTAAAACCGAAACTGAGGGTACGGCAAACATTTGCAAGCGATTTTATGGACTCTGGAGTTGAATATCCGTCTTCGTATAAATTTTCGAGCAACTAACAACGAAACTGAGGGTACGGCAAACATTTGCAAGCGATTTCATGGACTCTGGAGTCGGAGATCCTTCTTCGTATAAATTTTCGAGCAACTAACAACGAAACTGAGGGTACGGCAAACATTTGCAAGCGATTTCATGGACTCTGGAGTTGAATATCCGTCTTCGTATGAATTTTCGAGCAACTTAAAACGAAAGTGATCGTTCGGCAAACATTTGCAAGCGATGTTATGGACTCTGGTGTTGAATATCCGTCTTCGTATGGATTTTCGAACAACTATAAACGGAACTGAGGGTGCGGCAAACATTTGCGAGCGATGTTATGGACTCTGGTGTTGAATATCCGTCTTCGTATGAATTTTCGAACAACTAACAACGAGACTGAGGGTACGGCAAACATTTTCGTGCGATTTTATGGACTCTGGAGTTGAATATCCGTCTCCGTATGAATTTTCGAGCAACTAAAAACGAAATTGACGGTACGGCAAACATTTGCAAGCAATTTTGTGGACTCTGGAGTTGAAGATCCACCTTCGTATGGATTTTCGAGCAACTAACAACGAAACTGAGGGTACGGCAAACAGTTGCAAGCGATTTTATGGACTGTGGAGTTGAAGATCCACCTTCGTATGAATCCTCGAGCAACTACAAACAAAACTGATCGTTCGGCAAACATTTGCAAGCGATTTAATGGACTCTGGAGTTGAATATCCGTCTTCGTATAAATTTTCGAGCAACTGACAACGAAACTGAGGGTACGGCAAACATTTGCAAGCGATTTTATGGACTCTGGAGTTGCAAATCCGTCTTCGTATGGATTTTCGAGCAACTAAAAACGAAACTGAGGGTACGGCAAACATTTGCAAGCGATTTTATGGACTCTGGAGTTGCAAATCCGTCTTCGTATGGATTTTCGAGCAACTAAAAACGAAACTGAGGGTACGGCAAACATTTGCAAGCGATTTTATGGACTCCGGAGTTGAGGATCCGTCTTCGTATGAATTTTCGAGCAACTAAAAACGAAACTAAGCGTACGGCAAACATTTGCAAGCGATTTCATGAACTCTGGAGTTGAAGATCCGTCTCCGTATGGATTTTCAAACAACTAAAAACGGAATTGAAGGTTCGGCATACATTTGCAAGCGATTTTATGGACTCTGGAGTTGAATATCCGTCTTCGTATGAATTTTCGAGCAACTAAAAACGAAACTGATCGTTCGGCAAACATTTGCAAGCGATGTTATGGACTCTGGAGTTGAATATCCGTCTTCGTATGGATTTTCGAGCAACTAACAACGAAACTGAGGGTACGGCAAACATTTGCCAGCGATTCTATGGACTCTGGAGTTGAATATCCGTCTTCGTATAAATTTTCGAGCAACTAACAACGAAACTGAGGGTACGGCAAACATTTGCAAGCGATTTTATGGACTCTGGAGTCGGAGATCCGTCTTCGTATAAATTTTCGAGCAACTAACAACAAAACTGAGGGTACGGCAAACATTTGCAAGCGATTTCATGGACTCTGGAGTTGAATATCCGTCTTCGTATGAATTTTCGAGCAACTAAAAACGGAACTGAGGGTACGGCAAACATTTGCGAGCGATTTCATGGACTCTGGAGTTGAAGATCCGTCTTCGTATGAATTTTCGAGCAACTAAAAACGGAACTGAGGGTACGGCAAACATTTTCGTGCGATTTTATGGACTCTGGAGTTGAATATCCGTCTCCGTATGAATTTTCGAGCAACTAAAAACGAAAGTGACGGTACGGCAAACAGTTGCAAGCGATTTTATGGACTGTGGAGTTGAAGATCCACCTTCGTATGAATCCTCGAGCAACTACAAACAAAACTGATCGTTCGGCAAACATTTGCAAGCGATTTCATGGACTCTGGAGTCGGAGATCCGTCTTCGTATGAATTTTCGAGCAACTCACAACGAAACTGAGGGTACGGCAAACATTTGCAAGCGATCTCACGGACTCTGGAGTTGAATATCCGTCTTCGTATGAATTTTCGAGCAACTAACAACGAGACTGAGGGTACGGCAAACATTTGCAAGCGATTTCATGGACTCTGGAGTCGGAGATCCGTCTTCGTATGAATTTTCGAGCAACTAAAAACGAAACTGATCGTTCGGCAAACATTTGCCAGCGATTCTATGGACTCTGGAGTTGAATATCCGTCTTCGTATAAATTTTCGAGCAACTAACAACGAAACTGAGGGTACGGCAAACATTTGCCAGCGATTCTATGGACTCTGGAGTTGAATATCCGTCTTCGTATAAATTTTCGAGCAACTAACAACGAAACTGAGGGTACGGCAAACATTTGCAAGCGATTTTATGGACTCTGGAGTCGGAGATCCGTCTTCGTATAAATTTTCGAGCAACTAGAAACGAAACTGAGGGTACGGCAAACATTTGCGAGCGATTTCATGGACTCTGGAGTTGAAGATCCGTCTTCGTATGAATTTTCGAGCAACTAAAAACGGAACTGAGGGTACGGCAAACATTTGCAAGCGATTTTATGGACTCGGCAGTTGAAGATCCACCTTCGTATGAATTTTCGAACAACTACAAACGAAAGTTAGGGTACGGCAAACATTTGCAAGCGATTTTATGGACTCTGGAGTTGAAGATCCGTCTTCGTATGAATTTTCGAACAACTAACAACGAGACTGAGGGTACGGCAAACATTTTCGTGCGATTTTATGGACTCTGGAGTTGAATATCCGTCTCCGTATGAATTTTCGAGCAACTAAAAACGAAATTGACGGTACGGCAAACATTTGCAAGCAATTTTGTGGACTCTGGAGTTGAAGATCCACCTTCGTATGGATTTTCGAGCAACTAACAACGAAACTGAGGGTACGGCAAACAGTTGCAAGCGATTTCATGGACTGTGGAGTTGAAGATCCACCTTCGTATGAATCCTCGAGCAACTACAAACAAAACTGATCGTTCGGCAAACATTTGCAAGCGATTTTATGGACTCTGGAGTTGAATATCCGTCTTCGTATAAATTTTCGAGCAACTGACAACGAAACTGAGGGTACGGCAAACATTTGCAAGCGATTTCATGGACTCTGGAGTCGGAGATCCGTCTTCGTATAAATTTTCGAGCAACTAGAAACGAAACTGAGGGTACGGCAAACATTTGCAAGCGATTTTATGGACTCTGGAGTTGAATATCCGTCTTCGTATGAATTTTCGAACAACTAACAACGAAACTGAGGGTACGGCAAACATTTGCAAGCGATTTTATGGACTCTGGAGTTGAAGATCCGTCTTCGTATGAATTTTCGAGCAACTAAAAACGGAACTGAGGGTACGGCATACATTTGCAAGCGATTTTATGGACTCTGGAGTTGAATATCCGTGTTCGTATGGATTTTCGAGCAACTAACAACGAAACTGAGGGTACGGCAAACATTTGCCAGCGATTCTATGGACTCTGGAGTTGAATATCCGTCTTCGTATAAATTTTCGAGCAACTAACAACGAAACTGAGGGTACGGCAAACATTTGCAAGCGATTTTATGGACTCTGGAGTCGGAGATCCGTCTTCGTATAAATTTTCGAGCAACTAACAACAAAACTGAGGGTACGGCAAACATTTGCAAGCGATTCTATGGACTCTGGAGTCGAAAATCCGTCTTCGTATAAATTTTCGAGCAACTAACAACGAAACTGAGGGTACGGCAAACATTTGCAAGCGATTTCATGGACTCTGGAGTTGAATATCCGTCTTCGTATGAATTTTCGAGCAACTAAAAACGGAACTGAGGGTACGGCAAACATTTGCGAGCGATTTCATGGACTCTGGAGTTGAAGATCCGTCTTCGTATGAATTTTCGAGCAACTAAAAACGGAACTGAGGGTACGGCAAACATTTGCAAGCGATTTTATGGACTCGGCAGTTGAAGATCCACCTTCGTATGAATTTTCGAACAACTACAAACGAAACTGAGGGTACGGCAAACATTTGCGAGCGATTTCATGGACTCTGGAGTTGAAGATCCGTCTCCGTATGGATTTTCAAACAACTAAAAACGGAATTGAAGGTTCGGCATACATTTGCAAGCGATTTTATGGACTCTGGAGTTGAAGATCCACCTTTGTATGAATTTTCGAACAACTACAAACGACAGTTAGGGTACGGCAAACATTTGCAAGCGATTTTATGGACTCTGGAGTTGAAGATCCGTCTTCGTATGAATTTTCGAACAACTAACAACGAGACTGAGGGTACGGCAAACATTTTCGTGCGATTTTGTGGACTCTGGAGTTGAATATCCGTCTCCGTATGAATTTTCGAGCAACTAAAAACGAAAGTGACGGTACGGCAAACATTTGCAAGCGATTTTATGGACTCTGGAGTTGAATATCCGTCTTCGTATAAATTTTCGAGCAACTGACAACGAAACTGAGGGTACGGCAATCATTTGCAAGCGATTTCATGGACTCTGGAGTCGGAGATCCGTCTTCGTATGAATTTTCGAGCAACTAACAACGAAACTGAGGGTACGGCAAACATTTGCAAGCGATTTCATGGACTCTGGAGTTGAATATCCGTCTTCGTATGAATTTTCGAGCAACTAACAACGAGACTGAGGGTACGGCAAACATTTGCAAGCGATTTCATGGACTCTGGAGTCGGAGATCCGTCTTCGTATGAATTTTCGAGCAACTACAAACGAAACTGATCGTTCGGCAAACATTTGCAAGCGATGTTATGGACTCTGGTGTTGAATATCCGTGTTCGTATGGATTTTCGAGCAACTAACAACGAAACTGAGGGTACGGCAAACATTTGCCAGCGATTCTATGGACTCTGGAGTTGAATATCCGTCTTCGTATAAATTTTCGAGCAACTAACAACGAAACTGAGGGTACGGCAAACATTTGCGAGCGATTTCATGGACTCTGGAGTTGAATATCCGTCTTCGTATGAATTTTCGAGCAACTAAAAACGGAACTGAGGGTACGGCAGACATTTGCAAGCGATTTTATGGACTCGGCAGTTGAAGATCCACCTTCGTATGAATTTTCGAACAACTACAAACGAAAGTTAGGGTACGGCAAACATTTGCAAGCGATTTTATGGACTCTGGAGTTGAAGATCCGTCTTCGTATGAATTTTCGAACAACTAACAACGAGACTGAGGGTACGGCAAACATTTTCGTGCGATTTTATGGACTCTGGAGTTGAATATCCGTCTCCGTATGAATTTTCGAGCAACTAAAAACGAAAGTGACGGTACGGCAAACATTTGCAAGCGATTTTATGGACTCTGGAGTCGGAGATCCGTCTTCGTATAAATTTTCGAGCAACTAACAACAAAACTGAGGGTACGGCAAACATTTGCAAGCGATTCTATGGACTCTGGAGTCGGAGATCCGTCTTCGTATAAATTTTCGAGCAACTAACAACGAAACTGAGGGTACGGCAAACATTTGCGAGCGATTTCATGGACTCTGGAGTTGAATATCCGTCTTCGTATGAATTTTCGAGCAACTAGAAACGAAACTGAGGGTACGGCAAACATTTGCAAGCGATTCTATGGACTCTGGAGTTGGAGATCCACCTTCGTATGATATTTCGAGCAACTAAAATCGAAACTGATCGTTCGGCAAACAGTTGTAAGCGATTTTATGGACTCTGGAGTTGAATATCCGTCTTCGTATGAATTTTCGAGCAACTAACAACAAAACTGAGGGTACGGCAAACATTTGCAAGCGATTTTATGGACTCTGGAGTCGGAGATCCGTCTTCGTATAAATTTTCGAGCAACTAACAACAAAACTGAGGGTACGGCAAACATTTGCAAGCGATTATATGGACTCTGGAATCGAAAATCCGTCTCCGTATAAATTTTCGAGCAACTAACAACGAAACTGAGGGTACGGCAAACATTTGCAAGCGATTTCATGGACTCTGGAGTCGGAGATCCGTCTCCGTATAAATTTTCGAGCAACTAACAACGAAACTGAGGGTACGGCAAACATTTGCGAGCGATTTTATGGACTCTGGAGTTGAAAATCCGTCTTCGTGTGAATTTTCGAGCAACTAAAAACGAAACTGAGGGTACGGCAACTATTTGCAAGCGATTTTACGGACTCGGCAGTTGAAGATCCACCTTCGTATGAATTTTCGAACAACTACAAACGAAAGTTAGGGTACGGCAAACATTTGCAAGCGATTTTATGGACTCTGGAGTTGAAGATCCGTCTTCGTATGAATTTTCGAACAACTAACAACGAGACTGAGGGTACGGCAAACATTTTCGTGCGATTTCATGGACTCTGAAGTCGGAGATCCGTCTTCGTATGAATTTTCGAGCAACTAACAACGAAACTGAGGGTACGGCAAACATTTGCAAGCGATTTCATGGACTCTGGAGTTGAATATCCGTCTTCGTATGAATTTTCGAGCAACTAACAACGAGACTGAGGGCACGGCAAACATTTGCAAGCGATTTCATGGACTCTGGAGTCGGAGATCCGTCTTCGTATGAATTTTCGAGCAACTAAAAACGAAACTGATCGTTCGGCAAACATTTGCAAGCGATGTTATGGACTCTGGTGTTGAATATCCGTGTTCGTATGGATTTTCGAGCAACTAACAACGAAACTGAGGGTACGGCAAACATTTGCCAGCGATTCTATGGACTCTGGAGTTAAATATCCGTCTTCGTATAAATTTTCGAGCAACTAACAACGAAACTGAGGGTACGGCAAACATTTGCAAGCGATTTTATGGACTCTGGAGTCGGAGATCCGTCTTCGTATAAATTTTCGAGCAACTAACAACAAAACTGAGGGTACGGCAAACATTTGCAAGCGATTCTATGGACTCTGGAGTCGGAGATCCGTCTTCATATAAATTTTCGAGCAACTAACAACGAAACTGAGGGTACGGCAAACATTTGCAAGCGATTTCATGGACTCTGGTGTTGAATATCCGTGTTCGTATGGATTTTCGAGCAACTAACAACGAAACTGAGGGTACGGCAAACATTTGCCAGCGATTTTATGGACTCTGGAGTTGAAAATCCGTCTTCGTGTGAATTTTCGAGCAACTAAAAACGAAACTGAGGGTACGGCAACTATTTGCAAGCGATTTCATGGACTCTGAAGTCGGAGATCCGTCTTCGTATGAATTTTCGAGCAACTAACAACGAAACTGAGGGTACGGCAAACATTTGCAAGCGATTTCATGGACTCTGGAGTTGAATATCCGTCTTCGTATGAATTTTCGAGCAACTAACAACGAGACTGAGGGCACGGCAAACATTTGCAAGCGATTTCATGGACTCTGGAGTCGGAGATCCGTCTTCGTATGAATTTTCGAGCAACTAAAAACGAAACTGATCGTTCGGCAAACATTTGCAAGCGATGTTATGGACTCTGGTGTTGAATATCCGTGTTCGTATGGATTTTCGAGCAACTAACAACGAAACTGAGGGTACGGCAAACATTTGCCAGCGATTCTATGGACTCTGGAGTTGAATATCCGTCTTCGTATAAATTTTCGAGCAACTAACAACGAAACTGAGGGTACGGCAAACATTTGCAAGCGATTTTATGGACTCTGGAGTCGGAGATCCGTCTTCGTATAAATTTTCGAGCAACTAACAACAAAACTGAGGGTACGGCAAACATTTGCAAGCGATTCTATGGACTCTGGAGTCGGAGATCCGTCTTCGTATAAATTTTCGAGCAACTAACAACGAAACTGAGGGTACGGCAAACATTTGCAAGCGATTTCATGGACTCTGGAGTTGAATATCCGTCTTCGTATGAATTTTCGAGCAACTAACAACGAGACTGAGGGTACGGCAAACATTTGCAAGCGATTTCATGGACTCTGGAGTCGGAGATCCGTCTTCGTATGAATTTTCGAGCAACTAAAAACGAAACTGATCGTTCGGCAAACATTTGCAAGCGATGTTATGGACTCTGGTGTTGAATATCCGTGTTCGTATGGATTTTTGAGCAACTAACAACGAAACTGAGGGTACGGCAAACATTTGCCAGCGATTCTATGGACTCTGGAGTTGAATATCCGTCTTCGTATAAATTTTCGAGCAACTAACAACGAAACTGAGGGTACGGCAAACATTTGCAAGCGATTTTATGGACTCTGGAGTCGGAGATCCGTCTTCGTATAAATTTTCGAGCAACTAACAACGAAACTGAGGGTACGGCAAACATTTGCGAGCGATTTCATGGACTCTGGAGTCGGAGATCCGTCTTCGTATGAATTTTCGAGCAACTAAAAACGAAACTGATCGTTCGGCAAACATTTGCAAGCGATGTTATGGACTCTGGTGTTGAATATCCGTGTTCGTATGGATTTTCGAGCAACTAACAACGAAACTGAGGGTACGGCAAACATTTGCCAGCGATTCTATGGACTCTGGAGTTGAATATCCGTCTTCGTATAAATTTTCGAGCAACTAACAACGAAACTGAGGGTACGGCAAACATTTGCAAGCGATTTTATGGACTCTGGAGTCGGAGATCCGTCTTCGTATAAATTTTCGAGCAACTAACAACAAAACTGAGGGTACGGCAAACATTTGCAAGCGATTCTATGGACTCTGGAGTCGGAGATCCGTCTTCGTATAAATTTTCGAGCAACTAACAACGAAACTGAGGGTACGGCAAACATTTGCAAGCGATTTCATGGACTCTGGAGTTGAATATCCGTCTTCGTATGAATTTTCGAGCAACTAACAACGAGACTGAGGGTACGGCAAACATTTGCAAGCGATTTCATGGACTCTGGAGTCGGAGATCCGTCTTCGTATGAATTTTCGAGCAACTAAAAACGAAACTGATCGTTCGGCAAACATTTGCAAGCGATGTTATGGACTCTGGTGTTGAATATCCGTGTTCGTATGGATTTTTGAGCAACTAACAACGAAACTGAGGGTACGGCAAACATTTGCCAGCGATTCTATGGACTCTGGAGTTGAATATCCGTCTTCGTATAAATTTTCGAGCAACTAACAACGAAACTGAGGGTACGGCAAACATTTGCAAGCGATTTTATGGACTCTGGAGTCGGAGATCCGTCTTCGTATAAATTTTCGAGCAACTAACAACGAAACTGAGGGTACGGCAAACATTTGCGAGCGATTTCATGGACTCTGGAGTTGAATATCCGTCTTCGTATGAATTTTCGAGCAACTAAAAACGGAACTGAGGGTACGGCAAACATTTGCGAGCGATTTCATGGACTCTGGAGTTGAAGATCCGTCTTCGTATGAATTTTCGAGCAACTAAAAACGGAACTGAGGGTACGGCAAACATTTGCAAGCGATTTTATGGACTCGGCAGTTGAAGATCCACCTTCGTATGAATTTTCAAACAACTACAAACGAAAGTTAGGGTACGGCAAACATTTGCAAGCGATTTTATGGACTCTGGAGTTGAAGATCCGTCTCCGTATGAATTTTCGAGCAACTAAAAACGAAAGTGACGGTACGGCAAACAGTTGCAAGCGATTTTATGGACTGTGGAGTTGAAGATCCACCTTCGTATGAATCCTCGAGCAACTACAAACAAAACTGATCGTACGGCAAACATTTGCAAGCGATTTTATGGACTCTGGAGTTGAATATCCGTCTTCGTATAAATTTTCGAGCAACTGACAACGAAACTGAGGGTACGGCAAACATTTGCAAGCGATTTCATGGACTCTGGAGTCGGAGATCCGTCTTCGTATGAATTTTCGAGCAACTAACAACGAAACTGAGGGTACGGCAAACATTTGCAAGCGATTTCTAGGTCTCTGGAGTTGAATATCCGTCTTCGTATGAATTTTCGAGCAACTAACAACGAGACTGAGGGTATGGCAAACATTTGCAAGCGATTTCATGGACTCTGGAGTCGGAGATCCGTCTTCGTATGAATTTTCGAGCAACTAAAAACGAAACTGATCGTTCGGCAAACATTTGCAAGCGATGTTATGGACTCTGGTGTTGAATATCCGTGTTCGTATGGATTTTCGAGCAACTAACAACGAAACTGAGGGTACGGCAAACATTTGCCAGCGATTCTATGGACTCTGGAGTTGAATATCCGTCTTCGTATAGATTTTCGAGCAACGAACAACGAAACTGAGGGTACGGCAAACATTTGCAAGCGATTTTATGGACTCTGGAGTCGGAGATCCGTCTTCGTATAAATTTTCGAGCAACTAACAACAAAACTGAGGGTACGGCAAACATTTGCAAGCGATTCTATGGACTCTGGAGTCGGAGATCCGTCTTCGTATAAATTTTCGAGCAACTAACAACGAAACTGAGGGTACGGCAAACATTTGCAAGCGATTTCATCGACTCTGGAGTTGAATATACGTCTTCGTATGAATTTTCGAGCAACTAAAAACGGAACTGAGGGTACGGCAAACATTTGCGAGCGATTTCATGGACTCTGGAGTTGAAGATCCGTCTTCGTATGAATTTTCGAGCAACTAAAAACGGAACTGAGGGTACGGCAAACATTTGCAAGCGATTTTATGGACTCGGCAGTTGAAGATCCACCTTCGTATGAATTTTCGAACAACTACAAACGAAAGTTAGGGTACGGCAAACATTTGCGAGCGATTTCATGGACTCTGGAGTTGAATATCCGTCTTCGTATGAATTTTCGAGCAACTAGAAACGAAACTGAGGGTACGGCAAACATTTGCAAGCGATTCTATGGACTCTGGAGTTGGAGATCCACCTTCGTATGATATTTCGAGCAACTAAAATCGAAACTGATCGTTCGGCAAACAGTTGTAAGCGATTTTATGGACTCTGGAGTTGAATATCCGTCTTCGTATGAATTTTCGAGCAACTAACAACAAAACTGAGGGTACGGCAAACATTTGCAAGCGATTTTATGGACTCTGGAGTCGGAGATCCGTCTTCGTATAAATTTTCGAGCAACTAACAACAAAACTGAGGGTACGGCAAACATTTGCAAGCGATTATATGGACTCTGGAGTCGAAAATCCGTCTCCGTATAAATTTTCGAGCAACTAACAACGAAACTGAGGGTACGGCAAACATTTGCAAGCGATTTCATGGACTCTGGAGTTGAATATCCGTCTTCGTATGAATTTTCGAGCGACTAAAAACGGAACTGAGGGTACGGCAAACATTTGCGAGCGATTTTATGGACTCTGGAGTTGAAAATCCGTCTTCGTATGAATTTTCGAGCAACTAAAAACGAAACTGAGGGTACGGCAACTATTTGCAAGCGATTTTACGGACTCGGCAGTTGAAGATCCACCTTCTTATGAATTTTCGAACAACTACAAACGAAAATTAGGGTACGGCAAACATTTGCAAGCGATTTTATGGACTCTGGAGTTGAAGATCCGTCTTCGTATGAATTTTCGAACAACTAACAACGAGACTGAGGGTACGGCAAACATTTCCGTGCGATTTTATGGACTCTGGAGTTGAAGATCTACCTTCGTATGGAGTTTCGAGCAACTAAAAACGAAACTGATCGTTCGGCAAACATTTGCAAGCGATGTTATGGACTCTGGTGTTGAATATCCGTCTTCGTATGGATTTTCGAGCAACTAAAAACGGAACTGAGGGTACGGCAAACATTTGCAAGCGATTTTATGGACTCGGCAGTTGAAGATCCACCTTCGTATGAATTTTCGAACAACTACAAACGAAAGTTAGGGTACGGCAAACATTTGCGAGCGATTTCATGGACTCTGGAGTTGAATATCCGTCTTCGTATGAATTTTCGAGCAACTAGAAACGAAACTGAGGGTACGGCAAACATTTGCAAGCGATTCTATGGACTCTGGAGTTGGAGATCCACCTTCGTATGATATTTCGAGCAACTAAAATCGAAACTGATCGTTCGGCAAACAGTTGTAAGCGATTTTATGGACTCTGGAGTTGAATATCCGTCTTCGTATGAATTTTCGAGCAACTAACAACAAAACTGAGGGTACGGCAAACATTTGCAAGCGATTTTATGGACTCTGGAGTCGGAGATCCGTCTTCGTATAAATTTTCGAGCAACTAACAACAAAACTGAAGGTACGGCAAACATTTGCAAGCGATTATATGGACTCTGGAGTCGAAAATCCGTCTCCGTATAAATTTTCGAGCAACTAACAACGAAACTGAGGGTACGGCAAACATTTGCAAGCGATTTCATGGACTCTGGAGTTGAAAATCCGTCTTCGTATGAATTTTCGAGCAACTAAAAACGAAACTGAGGGTACGGCAAACATTTGCAAGCGATGTTATGGACTCTGGTGTTGAATATCCGTCTTCGTATGGATTTTCGAGCAACTAACAACGGAACTGAGGGTACGGCAAACAGTTGCAAGCGATTTTATGGACTGTGGAGTTGAAGATCCACCTTCGTATGAATCATCGAGCAACTACAGACAAAACTGATCGTTCGGCAAACATTTGCAAGCGATTTCATGGACTCTGGAGTTGAATATCCGTCTTCGTATAAATTTTCGAGCAACTGACAACGAAACTGAGGGTACGGCAAACATTTGCAAGCGATTTCATGGACTCTGGAGTCGGAGATCCGTCTTCGTATGAATTTTCGAGCAACTAACAACGAAACTGAGGGTACGGCAAACATTTGCAAGCGATTTCATGGACTCTGGAGTTGAATATCCGTCTTCGTATGAATTTTCGAGCAACTAACAACGAGACTGAGGGCACGGCAAACATTTGCAAGCGATTTCATGGACTCTGGAGTCGGAGATCCGTCTTCGTATGAATTTTCGAGCAACTAAAAACGAAACTGATCGTTCGGCAAACATTTGCAAGCGATGTTATGGACTCTGGTGTTGAATATCCGTGTTCGTATGGATTTTCGAGCAACTAACAACGAAACTGAGGGTACGGCAAACATTTGCCAGCGATTCTATGGACTCTGGAGTTGAATATCCGTCTTCGTATAAATTTTCGAGCAACTAACAACGAAACTGAGGGTACGGCAAACATTTGCAAGCGATTCTATGGACTCTGGAGTCGGAGATCCGTCTTCGTATAAATTTTCGAGCAACTAACAACAAAACTGAGGGTACGGCAAACATTTGCAAGCGATTCTATGGACTCTGGAGTCGGAGATCCGTCTTCGTATAAATTTTCGAGCAACTAACAACGAAACTGAGGGTACGGCAAACATTTGCAAGCGATTTCATGGACTCTGGAGTTGAATATCCGTCTTCGTATGAATTTTCGAGCAACTAAAAACGGAACTGAGGGTACGGCAAACATTTGCAAGCGATTTTATGGACTCGGCAGTTGAAGATCCACCTTCGTATGAATTTTCGAACAACTACAAACGAAAGTTAGGGTACGGCAAACATTTGCGAGCGATTTCATGGACTCTGGAGTTGAATATCCGTCTTCGTATGAATTTTCGAGCAACTAGAAACGAAACTGAGGGTACGGCAAACATTTGCAAGCGATTCTATGGACTCTGGAGTTGGAGATCCACCTTCGTATGAATTTTCGAACAACTACAAACGAAAGTTAGGGTACGGCAAACATTTGCGAGCGATTTCATGGACTCTGGAGTTGAATATCCGTCTTCGTATGAATTTTCGAGCAACTAACAACAAAACTGAGGGTACGGCAAACATTTGCAAGCGATTTTATGGACTCTGGAGTCGGAGATCCGTCTTCGTATAAATTTTCGAGCAACTAACAACAAAACTGAGGGTACGGCAAACATTTGCAAGCGATTATATGGTCTCTGGAGTCGAAAATCCGTCTCCGTATAAATTTTCGAGCAACTAACAACGAAACTGAGAGTACGGCAAACATTTGCAAGCGATTTCATGGACTCTGGAGTTGAATATCCGTCTTCGTATGAATTTTCGAGCGACTAAAAACGGAACTGAGGGTACGGCAAACATTTGCGAGCGATTTTATGGACTCTGGAGTTGAAAATCCGTCTTCGTATGAATTTTCGAGCAACTAAAAACGAAACTGAGGGTACGGCAACTATTTGCAAGCGATTTTACGGACTCGGCAGTTGAAGATCCACCTTCGTATGAATTTTCGAACAACTAAAAACGAAACTGATCGTTCGGCAAACATTTGCAAGCGATTATATGGACTCTGGAGTTGGAGATCCACCTTCGTATGATATTTCGAGCAACTAAAATCGAAACTGATCGTTCGGCAAACAGTTGTAAGCGATTTTATGGACTCTGGAGTTGAATATCCGTCTTCGTATGAATTTTCGAGCAACTAACAACAAAACTGAGGGTATGGCAAACATTTGCAAGCGATTTTATGGACTCTGGAGTCGGAGATCCGTCTTCGTATAAATTTTCGAGCAACTAACAACAAAACTGAGGGTACGGCAAACATTTGCAAGCGATTATATGGACTCTGGAGTCGAAAATCCGTCTCCGTATAAATTTTCGAGCAACTAACAACGAAACTGAGGGTACGGCAAACATTTGCAAGCGATTTCATGGACTCTGCAGTTGAATATCCGTCTTCGTATGAATTTTCGAGCGACTAAAAACGGAACTGAGGGTACGGCAAACATTTGCGAGCGATTTTATGGACTCTGGAGTTGAAAATCCGTCTTCGTATGAATTTTCGAGCAACTAAAAACGAAACTGAGGGTACGGCAACTATTTGCAAGCGATTTTACGGACTCGGCAGTTGAAGATCCACCTTCGTATGAATTTTCGAACAACTACAAACGAAAGTTAGGGTACGGCAAACATTTGCAAGCGATTTTATGGACTCTGGAGTTGAAGATCCGTCTTCGTATGAATTTTCGAACAACTAACAACGAGACTGAGGGTACGGCAAACATTTTCGTGCGATTTTATGGACTCTGGAGTTGAAGATCTACCTTCGTATGGAGTTTCGAGCAACTAAAAACGAAACTGATCGTTCGGCAAACATTTGCAAGCGATGTTATGGACTCTGGTGTTGAATATCCGTCTTCGTATGGATTTTCGAGCAACTAACAACGAAACTGAAGCTACGGCAAACAGTTGCAAGCGATTTTATGGACTGTGGAGTTGAAGATCCACCTTTGTATGAATCCTCGAGCAACTACAAACAAAACTGATCGTTCGGCAAACATTTGCAAGCGATTTCATGGACTCTGGAGTTGAATATCCGTCTTCGTATGAATTTTCGAGCAACTAACAACGAAACTGAGGGTACGGCAAACATTTGCAAGCGATTTCATGGACTCTGGAGTTGAATATCCGTCTTCGTATGAATTTTCGAGCAACTAACAACGAGACTGAGGGCACGGCAAACATTTGCAAGCGATTTCATGGACTCTGGAGTCGGAGATCCGTCTTTGTATGAATTTTCGAGCAACTAAAAACGAAACTGATCGTTCGGCAAACATTTGCAAGCGATGTTATGGACTCTGGTGTTGAATATCCGTGTTCGTATGGATTTTCGAGCAACTAACAACGAAACTGAGGGTACGGCAAACATTTGCCAGCGATTCTATGGACTCTGGAGTTGAATATCCGTCTGCGTATAAATTTTCGAGCAACTAACAACGAAACTGAGGGTACGGCAAACATTTGCAAGCGATTTTATGGACTCTGGAGTCGGAGATCCGTCTTCGTATAAATTTTCGAGCAACTAACAACAAAACTGAGGGTACGGCAAACATTTGCAAGCGATTCTATGGACTCTGGAGTCGGAGATCCGTCTTCGTATAAATTTTCGAGCAACTAACAACGAAACTGAGGGTACGGCAAACATTTGCAAGCGATTTCATGGACTCTGGAGTTGAATATCCGTCTTCGTATGAATTTTCGAGCAACTAAAAACGGAACTGAGGGTACGGCAAACATTTGCGAGCGATTTCATGGACTCTGGAGTTGACGATCCGTCTTCGTATGAATTTTCGAGCAACTAAAAACGGAACTGAGGGTACGGCAAACATTTGCAAGCGATTTTATGGACTCGGCAGTTGAAGATCCACCTTCGTATGAATTTTCGAACAACTACAAACGAAACTGAGGGTACGGCAAACATTTGCAAGCGATTCTATGGACTCTGGAGTTGGAGATCCACCTTCGTATGATATTTCGAGCAAATAAAATCGAAACTGATCGTTCGGCAAACAGTTGTAAGCGATTTTATGGACTCTGGAGTTGAATATCCGTCTTCGTATGAATTTTCGAGCAACTAACAACAAAACTGAGGGTACGGCAAACATTTGCAAGCGATTTTATGGACTCTGGCGTCGGAGATCCGTCTTCGTATAAATTTTCGAGCAACTAACAACAAAACTGAGGGTACGGCAAACATTTGCAAGCGATTATATGGACTCTGGAGTCGAAAATCCGTCTCCGTATAAATTTTCGAGCAACTAACAACGAAACTGAGGGTACGGCAAACATTTGCAAGCGATTTCATGGACTCTGGAGTTGAATATCCGTCTTCGTATGAATTTTCGAGCGACTAAAAACGTAACTGAGGGTACGGCAAACATTTGCGAGCGATTTTATGGACTCTGGAGTTGAATATCCGTCTTCGTATGAATTTTCGAGCAACTAACAACGAAACTGAGGGTACGGCAAACATTTGCAAGCGATTTCATGGACTCTGGAGTTGAATATCCGTCTTCGTATGAATTTTCGAGCAACTAGAAACGAAACTGAGGGTACGGCAAACATTTGCAAGCGATTCTATGGACTCTGGAGTTGGAGATCCACCTTCGTATGATATTTCGAGCAACTAAAATCGAAACTGATCGTTCGGCAAACAGTTGTAAGCGATTTTATGGACTCTGGAGTTGAATATCCGTCTTCGTATGAATTTTCGAGCAACTAACAACAAAACTGAGGGTACGGCAAACATTTGCAAGCGATTTTATGGACTCTGGAGTCGGAGATCCGTCTTCGTATAAATTTTCGAGCAACTAACAACAAAACTGAGGGTACGGCAAACATTTGCAAGCGATTATATGGACTCTGGAGTCGAAAATCCGTCTCCGTATAAATTTTCGAGCAACTAACAACGAAACTGAGGGTACGGCAAACATTTGCGAGCGATTTTATGGACTCTGGAGTTGAATATCCGTCTTCGTATGAATTTTCGAGCAACTAACAACGAAACTGAGGGTACGGCAAACATTTGCAAGCGATTTCATGGACTCTGGAGTTGAATATCCGTCTTCGTATGAATTTTCGAGCAACTAAAAACGAAACTGATCGTTCGGCAAACATTTGCAAGCGATGTTATGGACTCTGGTGTTGAATATCCGTGTTCGTATGGATTTTCGAGCAACTAACAACGAAACTGAGGGTACGGCAAACATTTGCGAGCGATTTCATGGACTCTGGAGTTGAAGATCCGTCTTCGTATGAATTTTCGAGCAACTAAAAACGGAACTGAGGGTACGGCAAACATTTGCAAGCGATTTTATGGACTCGGCAGTTGAAGATCCACCTTCGTATGAATTTTCGAACAACTACAAACGAAAGTTAGGGTACGGCAAACATTTGCAAGCGATTTTATGGACTCTGGAGTTGAAGATCCGTCTTCGTATGAATTTTCGAACAACTAACAACGAGACTGAGGGTACGGCAAACATTTTCGTGCGATTTTATGGACTCTGGAGTTGAATATCCGTCTCCGTATGAATTTTCGAGCAACTAAAAACGAAAGTGACGGTACGGCAAACAGTTGCAAGCGATTTTATGGACTGTGGAGTTGAAGATCCACCTTCGTATGAATCCTCGAGCAACTACAAACAAAACTGATTGTTCGGCAAACATTTGCAAGCGATTTTATGGACTCTGGAGTTGAATATCCGTCTTCGTATAAGTTTTCGAGCAACTGACAACGAAACTGAGGGTACGGCAAACATTTGCAAGCGATTTCATGGACTCTGGAGTCGGAGATCCGTCTTCGTATGAATTTTCGAGCAACTAACAACGAAACTGAGGGTACGGCAAACATTTGCAAGCGATTTCATGGACTCTGGAGTCGGAGGTCCGTCTTCGTATGAATTTTCGAGCAACTAAAAACGAAACTGATCGTTCGGCAAACATTTGCAAGCGATGTTATGGACTCTGGTGTTGAATATCCGTGTTCGTATGGATTTTCGAGCAACTAACAACGAAACTGAGGGTACGGCAAACATTTGCCAGCGATTCTATGGACTCTGGAGTTGAATATCCGTCTTCGTATAAATTTTCGAGCAACTAACAACGAAACTGAGGGTACGGCAAACATTTGCAAGCGATTTTATGGACTCTGGAGTCGGAGATCCGTCTTCGTATAAATTTTCGAGCAACTAACAACAAAACTGAGGGTACGGCAAACATTTGCAAGCGATTCTATGGACTCTGGAGTCGGAGATCCGTCTTCGTATAAATTTTCGAGCAACTAACAACGAAACTGAGGGTACGGCAAACATTTGCGAGCGATTTCATGGACTCTGGAGTTGAAGATCCGTCTTCGTATGAATTTTCGAGCAACTAAAAACGGAACTGAGGGTACGGCAAACATTTGCAAGCGATTTTATGGATTCGGCAGTTGAAGATCCACCTTCGTATGAATTTTCGAACAACTACAAACGAAAGTTAGGGTACGGCAAACATTTGCGAGCGATTTCATGGACTCTGGAGTTGAATATCCGTCTTCGTATGAATTTTCGAGCAACTAGAAACGAAACTGAGGGTACGGCAAACATTTGCAAGCGATTCTATGGACTCTGGAGTTGGAGATCCACCTTCGTATGATATTTCGAGCAACTAAAATCGAAACTGATCGTTCGGCAAACAGTTGTAAGCGATTTTATGGACTCTGGAGTTGAATATCCGTCTTCGTATGAATTTTCGAGCAACTAACAACAAAACTGAGGGTACGGCAAACATTTGCAAGCGATTTTATGGACTCTGGAGTCGGAGATCCGTCTTCGTATAAATTTTCGAGCAACTAACAACAAAACTGAGGGTACGGCAAACATTTGCAAGCGATTATATGGACTCTGGAATCGAAAATCCGTCTCCGTATGAATTTTCGAGCAACTAGAAACGAAACTGAGGGTACGGCAAACATTTGCAAGCGATTCTATGGACTCTGGAGTTGGAGATCCACCTTCGTATGAATTTTCGAGCAACTAAAAACGAAACTGATCGTTCGGCAAACATTTGCAAGCGATGTTATGGACTCTGGTGTTGAATATCCGTGTTCGTATGGATTTTCGAGCAACTAACAACGAAACTGAGGGTACGGCAAACATTTGCCAGCGATTCTATGGACTCTGGAGTTGAATATCCGTCTTCGTATAAATTTTCGAGCAACTAACAACGAAACTGAGGGTACGGCAAACATTTGCAAGCGATTTTATGGACTCTGGAGTCGGAGATCCGTCTTCGTATAAATTTTCGAGCAACTAACAACAAAACTGAGGGTACGGCAAACATTTGCAAGCGATTCTATGGACTCTGGAGTCGGAGATCCGTCTTCGTATAAATTTTCGAGCAACTAACAACGAAACTGAGGGTACGGCAAACATTTGCGAGCGATTTCATGGACTCTGGAGTTGAAGATCCGTCTTCGTATGAATTTTCGAGCAACTAAAAACGGAACTGAGGGTACGGCAAACATTTGCAAGCGATTTTATGGATTCGGCAGTTGAAGATCCACCTTCGTATGAATTTTCGAACAACTACAAACGAAAGTTAGGGTACGGCAAACATTTGCGAGCGATTTCATGGACTCTGGAGTTGAATATCCGTCTTCGTATGAATTTTCGAGCAACTAGAAACGAAACTGAGGGTACGGCAAACATTTGCAAGCGATTCTATGGACTCTGGAGTTGGAGATCCACCTTCGTATGATATTTCGAGCAACTAAAATCGAAACTGATCGTTCGGCAAACAGTTGTAAGCGATTTTATGGACTCTGGAGTTGAATATCCGTCTTCGTATGAATTTTCGAGCAACTAACAACAAAACTGAGGGTACGGCAAACATTTGCAAGCGATTTTATGGACTCTGGAGTCGGAGATCCGTCTTCGTATAAATTTTCGAGCAACTAACAACAAAACTGAGGGTACGGCAAACATTTGCAAGCGATTATATGGACTCTGGAATCGAAAATCCGTCTCCGTATGAATTTTCGAGCAACTAGAAACGAAACTGAGGGTACGGCAAACATTTGCGAGCGATTTCATGGACTCTGGAGTTGAAGATCCGTCTCCGTATGGATTTTCAAACAACTAAAAACGGAATTGAAGGTTCGGCATACATTTGCAAGCGATTTTATGGACTCTGGAGTTGAAGATCCACCTTCGTATGAATTTTCGAACAACTACAAACGACAGTTAGGGTACGGCAAACATTTGCAAGCGATTTTATGGACTCTGGAGTTGAAGATCCGTCTTCGTATGAATTTTCGAACAACTAACAACGAGACTGAGGGTACGGCAAACATTTTCGTGCGATTTTGTGGACTCTGGAGTTGAATATCCGTCTCCGTATGAATTTTCGAGCAACTAAAAACGAAAGTGACGGTACGGCAAACATTTGCAAGCGATTTTATGGACTCTGGAGTTGAATATCCGTCTTCGTATAAATTTTCGAGCAACTGACAACGAAACTGAGGGTACGGCAATCATTTGCAAGCGATTTCATGGACTCTGGAGTCGGAGATCCGTCTTCGTATGAATTTTCGAGCAACTAACAACGAAACTGAGGGTACGGCAAACATTTGCAAGCGATTTCATGGACTCTGGAGTTGAATATCCGTCTTCGTATGAATTTTCGAGCAACTAACAACGAGACTGAGGGTACGGCAAACATTTGCAAGCGATTTCATGGACTCTGGAGTCGGAGATCCGTCTTCGTATGAATTTTCGAGCAACTACAAACGAAACTGATCGTTCGGCAAACATTTGCAAGCGATGTTATGGACTCTGGTGTTGAATATCCGTGTTCGTATGGATTTTCGAGCAACTAACAACGAAACTGAGGGTACGGCAAACATTTGCCAGCGATTCTATGGACTCTGGAGTTGAATATCCGTCTTCGTATAAATTTTCGAGCAACTAACAACGAAACTGAGGGTACGGCAAACATTTGCGAGCGATTTCATGGACTCTGGAGTTGAATATCCGTCTTCGTATGAATTTTCGAGCAACTAAAAACGGAACTGAGGGTACGGCAGACATTTGCAAGCGATTTTATGGACTCGGCAGTTGAAGATCCACCTTCGTATGAATTTTCGAACAACTACAAACGAAAGTTAGGGTACGGCAAACATTTGCAAGCGATTTTATGGACTCTGGAGTTGAAGATCCGTCTTCGTATGAATTTTCGAACAACTAACAACGAGACTGAGGGTACGGCAAACATTTTCGTGCGATTTTATGGACTCTGGAGTTGAATATCCGTCTCCGTATGAATTTTCGAGCAACTAAAAACGAAAGTGACGGTACGGCAAACATTTGCAAGCGATTTTATGGACTCTGGAGTCGGAGATCCGTCTTCGTATAAATTTTCGAGCAACTAACAACAAAACTGAGGGTACGGCAAACATTTGCAAGCGATTCTATGGACTCTGGAGTCGGAGATCCGTCTTCGTATAAATTTTCGAGCAACTAACAACGAAACTGAGGGTACGGCAAACATTTGCGAGCGATTTCATGGACTCTGGAGTTGAATATCCGTCTTCGTATGAATTTTCGAGCAACTAGAAACGAAACTGAGGGTACGGCAAACATTTGCAAGCGATTCTATGGACTCTGGAGTTGGAGATCCACCTTCGTATGATATTTCGAGCAACTAAAATCGAAACTGATCGTTCGGCAAACAGTTGTAAGCGATTTTATGGACTCTGGAGTTGAATATCCGTCTTCGTATGAATTTTCGAGCAACTAACAACAAAACTGAGGGTACGGCAAACATTTGCAAGCGATTTTATGGACTCTGGAGTCGGAGATCCGTCTTCGTATAAATTTTCGAGCAACTAACAACAAAACTGAGGGTACGGCAAACATTTGCAAGCGATTATATGGACTCTGGAATCGAAAATCCGTCTCCGTATAAATTTTCGAGCAACTAACAACGAAACTGAGGGTACGGCAAACATTTGCAAGCGATTTCATGGACTCTGGAGTCGGAGATCCGTCTCCGTATAAATTTTCGAGCAACTAACAACGAAACTGAGGGTACGGCAAACATTTGCGAGCGATTTTATGGACTCTGGAGTTGAAAATCCGTCTTCGTGTGAATTTTCGAGCAACTAAAAACGAAACTGAGGGTACGGCAACTATTTGCAAGCGATTTTACGGACTCGGCAGTTGAAGATCCACCTTCGTATGAATTTTCGAACAACTACAAACGAAAGTTAGGGTACGGCAAACATTTGCAAGCGATTTTATGGACTCTGGAGTTGAAGATCCGTCTTCGTATGAATTTTCGAACAACTAACAACGAGACTGAGGGTACGGCAAACATTTTCGTGCGATTTCATGGACTCTGAAGTCGGAGATCCGTCTTCGTATGAATTTTCGAGCAACTAACAACGAAACTGAGGGTACGGCAAACATTTGCAAGCGATTTCATGGACTCTGGAGTTGAATATCCGTCTTCGTATGAATTTTCGAGCAACTAACAACGAGACTGAGGGCACGGCAAACATTTGCAAGCGATTTCATGGACTCTGGAGTCGGAGATCCGTCTTCGTATGAATTTTCGAGCAACTAAAAACGAAACTGATCGTTCGGCAAACATTTGCAAGCGATGTTATGGACTCTGGTGTTGAATATCCGTGTTCGTATGGATTTTCGAGCAACTAACAACGAAACTGAGGGTACGGCAAACATTTGCCAGCGATTCTATGGACTCTGGAGTTAAATATCCGTCTTCGTATAAATTTTCGAGCAACTAACAACGAAACTGAGGGTACGGCAAACATTTGCAAGCGATTTTATGGACTCTGGAGTCGGAGATCCGTCTTCGTATAAATTTTCGAGCAACTAACAACAAAACTGAGGGTACGGCAAACATTTGCAAGCGATTCTATGGACTCTGGAGTCGGAGATCCGTCTTCGTATAAATTTTCGAGCAACTAACAACGAAACTGAGGGTACGGCAAACATTTGCAAGCGATTTCATGGACTCTGGTGTTGAATATCCGTGTTCGTATGGATTTTCGAGCAACTAACAACGAAACTGAGGGTACGGCAAACATTTGCCAGCGATTTTATGGACTCTGGAGTTGAAAATCCGTCTTCGTGTGAATTTTCGAGCAACTAAAAACGAAACTGAGGGTACGGCAACTATTTGCAAGCGATTTCATGGACTCTGAAGTCGGAGATCCGTCTTCGTATGAATTTTCGAGCAACTAACAACGAAACTGAGGGTACGGCAAACATTTGCAAGCGATTTCATGGACTCTGGAGTTGAATATCCGTCTTCGTATGAATTTTCGAGCAACTAACAACGAGACTGAGGGCACGGCAAACATTTGCAAGCGATTTCATGGACTCTGGAGTCGGAGATCCGTCTTCGTATGAATTTTCGAGCAACTAAAAACGAAACTGATCGTTCGGCAAACATTTGCAAGCGATGTTATGGACTCTGGTGTTGAATATCCGTGTTCGTATGGATTTTCGAGCAACTAACAACGAAACTGAGGGTACGGCAAACATTTGCCAGCGATTCTATGGACTCTGGAGTTGAATATCCGTCTTCGTATAAATTTTCGAGCAACTAACAACGAAACTGAGGGTACGGCAAACATTTGCAAGCGATTTTATGGACTCTGGAGTCGGAGATCCGTCTTCGTATAAATTTTCGAGCAACTAACAACAAAACTGAGGGTACGGCAAACATTTGCAAGCGATTCTATGGACTCTGGAGTCGGAGATCCGTCTTCGTATAAATTTTCGAGCAACTAACAACGAAACTGAGGGTACGGCAAACATTTGCAAGCGATTTCATGGACTCTGGAGTTGAATATCCGTCTTCGTATGAATTTTCGAGCAACTAACAACGAGACTGAGGGTACGGCAAACATTTGCAAGCGATTTCATGGACTCTGGAGTCGGAGATCCGTCTTCGTATGAATTTTCGAGCAACTAAAAACGAAACTGATCGTTCGGCAAACATTTGCAAGCGATGTTATGGACTCTGGTGTTGAATATCCGTGTTCGTATGGATTTTTGAGCAACTAACAACGAAACTGAGGGTACGGCAAACATTTGCCAGCGATTCTATGGACTCTGGAGTTGAATATCCGTCTTCGTATAAATTTTCGAGCAACTAACAACGAAACTGAGGGTACGGCAAACATTTGCAAGCGATTTTATGGACTCTGGAGTCGGAGATCCGTCTTCGTATAAATTTTCGAGCAACTAACAACGAAACTGAGGGTACGGCAAACATTTGCGAGCGATTTCATGGACTCTGGAGTCGGAGATCCGTCTTCGTATGAATTTTCGAGCAACTAAAAACGAAACTGATCGTTCGGCAAACATTTGCAAGCGATGTTATGGACTCTGGTGTTGAATATCCGTGTTCGTATGGATTTTCGAGCAACTAACAACGAAACTGAGGGTACGGCAAACATTTGCCAGCGATTCTATGGACTCTGGAGTTGAATATCCGTCTTCGTATAAATTTTCGAGCAACTAACAACGAAACTGAGGGTACGGCAAACATTTGCAAGCGATTTTATGGACTCTGGAGTCGGAGATCCGTCTTCGTATAAATTTTCGAGCAACTAACAACAAAACTGAGGGTACGGCAAACATTTGCAAGCGATTCTATGGACTCTGGAGTCGGAGATCCGTCTTCGTATAAATTTTCGAGCAACTAACAACGAAACTGAGGGTACGGCAAACATTTGCAAGCGATTTCATGGACTCTGGAGTTGAATATCCGTCTTCGTATGAATTTTCGAGCAACTAACAACGAGACTGAGGGTACGGCAAACATTTGCAAGCGATTTCATGGACTCTGGAGTCGGAGATCCGTCTTCGTATGAATTTTCGAGCAACTAAAAACGAAACTGATCGTTCGGCAAACATTTGCAAGCGATGTTATGGACTCTGGTGTTGAATATCCGTGTTCGTATGGATTTTTGAGCAACTAACAACGAAACTGAGGGTACGGCAAACATTTGCCAGCGATTCTATGGACTCTGGAGTTGAATATCCGTCTTCGTATAAATTTTCGAGCAACTAACAACGAAACTGAGGGTACGGCAAACATTTGCAAGCGATTTTATGGACTCTGGAGTCGGAGATCCGTCTTCGTATAAATTTTCGAGCAACTAACAACGAAACTGAGGGTACGGCAAACATTTGCGAGCGATTTCATGGACTCTGGAGTTGAATATCCGTCTTCGTATGAATTTTCGAGCAACTAAAAACGGAACTGAGGGTACGGCAAACATTTGCGAGCGATTTCATGGACTCTGGAGTTGAAGATCCGTCTTCGTATGAATTTTCGAGCAACTAAAAACGGAACTGAGGGTACGGCAAACATTTGCAAGCGATTTTATGGACTCGGCAGTTGAAGATCCACCTTCGTATGAATTTTCAAACAACTACAAACGAAAGTTAGGGTACGGCAAACATTTGCAAGCGATTTTATGGACTCTGGAGTTGAAGATCCGTCTCCGTATGAATTTTCGAGCAACTAAAAACGAAAGTGACGGTACGGCAAACAGTTGCAAGCGATTTTATGGACTGTGGAGTTGAAGATCCACCTTCGTATGAATCCTCGAGCAACTACAAACAAAACTGATCGTACGGCAAACATTTGCAAGCGATTTTATGGACTCTGGAGTTGAATATCCGTCTTCGTATAAATTTTCGAGCAACTGACAACGAAACTGAGGGTACGGCAAACATTTGCAAGCGATTTCATGGACTCTGGAGTCGGAGATCCGTCTTCGTATGAATTTTCGAGCAACTAACAACGAAACTGAGGGTACGGCAAACATTTGCAAGCGATTTCTAGGTCTCTGGAGTTGAATATCCGTCTTCGTATGAATTTTCGAGCAACTAACAACGAGACTGAGGGTATGGCAAACATTTGCAAGCGATTTCATGGACTCTGGAGTCGGAGATCCGTCTTCGTATGAATTTTCGAGCAACTAAAAACGAAACTGATCGTTCGGCAAACATTTGCAAGCGATGTTATGGACTCTGGTGTTGAATATCCGTGTTCGTATGGATTTTCGAGCAACTAACAACGAAACTGAGGGTACGGCAAACATTTGCCAGCGATTCTATGGACTCTGGAGTTGAATATCCGTCTTCGTATAGATTTTCGAGCAACGAACAACGAAACTGAGGGTACGGCAAACATTTGCAAGCGATTTTATGGACTCTGGAGTCGGAGATCCGTCTTCGTATAAATTTTCGAGCAACTAACAACAAAACTGAGGGTACGGCAAACATTTGCAAGCGATTCTATGGACTCTGGAGTCGGAGATCCGTCTTCGTATAAATTTTCGAGCAACTAACAACGAAACTGAGGGTACGGCAAACATTTGCAAGCGATTTCATCGACTCTGGAGTTGAATATACGTCTTCGTATGAATTTTCGAGCAACTAAAAACGGAACTGAGGGTACGGCAAACATTTGCGAGCGATTTCATGGACTCTGGAGTTGAAGATCCGTCTTCGTATGAATTTTCGAGCAACTAAAAACGGAACTGAGGGTACGGCAAACATTTGCAAGCGATTTTATGGACTCGGCAGTTGAAGATCCACCTTCGTATGAATTTTCGAACAACTACAAACGAAAGTTAGGGTACGGCAAACATTTGCGAGCGATTTCATGGACTCTGGAGTTGAATATCCGTCTTCGTATGAATTTTCGAGCAACTAGAAACGAAACTGAGGGTACGGCAAACATTTGCAAGCGATTCTATGGACTCTGGAGTTGGAGATCCACCTTCGTATGATATTTCGAGCAACTAAAATCGAAACTGATCGTTCGGCAAACAGTTGTAAGCGATTTTATGGACTCTGGAGTTGAATATCCGTCTTCGTATGAATTTTCGAGCAACTAACAACAAAACTGAGGGTACGGCAAACATTTGCAAGCGATTTTATGGACTCTGGAGTCGGAGATCCGTCTTCGTATAAATTTTCGAGCAACTAACAACAAAACTGAGGGTACGGCAAACATTTGCAAGCGATTATATGGACTCTGGAGTCGAAAATCCGTCTCCGTATAAATTTTCGAGCAACTAACAACGAAACTGAGGGTACGGCAAACATTTGCAAGCGATTTCATGGACTCTGGAGTTGAATATCCGTCTTCGTATGAATTTTCGAGCGACTAAAAACGGAACTGAGGGTACGGCAAACATTTGCGAGCGATTTTATGGACTCTGGAGTTGAAAATCCGTCTTCGTATGAATTTTCGAGCAACTAAAAACGAAACTGAGGGTACGGCAACTATTTGCAAGCGATTTTACGGACTCGGCAGTTGAAGATCCACCTTCTTATGAATTTTCGAACAACTACAAACGAAAATTAGGGTACGGCAAACATTTGCAAGCGATTTTATGGACTCTGGAGTTGAAGATCCGTCTTCGTATGAATTTTCGAACAACTAACAACGAGACTGAGGGTACGGCAAACATTTCCGTGCGATTTTATGGACTCTGGAGTTGAAGATCTACCTTCGTATGGAGTTTCGAGCAACTAAAAACGAAACTGATCGTTCGGCAAACATTTGCAAGCGATGTTATGGACTCTGGTGTTGAATATCCGTCTTCGTATGGATTTTCGAGCAACTAAAAACGGAACTGAGGGTACGGCAAACATTTGCAAGCGATTTTATGGACTCGGCAGTTGAAGATCCACCTTCGTATGAATTTTCGAACAACTACAAACGAAAGTTAGGGTACGGCAAACATTTGCGAGCGATTTCATGGACTCTGGAGTTGAATATCCGTCTTCGTATGAATTTTCGAGCAACTAGAAACGAAACTGAGGGTACGGCAAACATTTGCAAGCGATTCTATGGACTCTGGAGTTGGAGATCCACCTTCGTATGATATTTCGAGCAACTAAAATCGAAACTGATCGTTCGGCAAACAGTTGTAAGCGATTTTATGGACTCTGGAGTTGAATATCCGTCTTCGTATGAATTTTCGAGCAACTAACAACAAAACTGAGGGTACGGCAAACATTTGCAAGCGATTTTATGGACTCTGGAGTCGGAGATCCGTCTTCGTATAAATTTTCGAGCAACTAACAACAAAACTGAAGGTACGGCAAACATTTGCAAGCGATTATATGGACTCTGGAGTCGAAAATCCGTCTCCGTATGAATTTTCGAGCAACTACAAACGAAACTGATCGTTCGGCAAACATTTGCAAGCGATGTTATGGACTCTGGTGTTGAATATCCGTGTTCGTATGGATTTTCGAGCAACTAACAACGAAACTGAGGGTACGGCAAACATTTGCCAGCGATTCTATGGACTCTGGAGTTGAATATCCGTCTTCGTATAAATTTTCGAGCAACTAACAACGAAACTGAGGGTACGGCAAACATTTGCGAGCGATTTCATGGACTCTGGAGTTGAATATCCGTCTTCGTATGAATTTTCGAGCAACTAAAAACGGAACTGAGGGTACGGCAGACATTTGCAAGCGATTTTATGGACTCGGCAGTTGAAGATCCACCTTCGTATGAATTTTCGAACAACTACAAACGAAAGTTAGGGTACGGCAAACATTTGCAAGCGATTTTATGGACTCTGGAGTTGAAGATCCGTCTTCGTATGAATTTTCGAACAACTAACAACGAGACTGAGGGTACGGCAAACATTTTCGTGCGATTTTATGGACTCTGGAGTTGAATATCCGTCTCCGTATGAATTTTCGAGCAACTAAAAACGAAAGTGACGGTACGGCAAACATTTGCAAGCGATTTTATGGACTCTGGAGTCGGAGATCCGTCTTCGTATAAATTTTCGAGCAACTAACAACAAAACTGAGGGTACGGCAAACATTTGCAAGCGATTCTATGGACTCTGGAGTCGGAGATCCGTCTTCGTATAAATTTTCGAGCAACTAACAACGAAACTGAGGGTACGGCAAACATTTGCGAGCGATTTCATGGACTCTGGAGTTGAATATCCGTCTTCGTATGAATTTTCGAGCAACTAGAAACGAAACTGAGGGTACGGCAAACATTTGCAAGCGATTCTATGGACTCTGGAGTTGGAGATCCACCTTCGTATGATATTTCGAGCAACTAAAATCGAAACTGATCGTTCGGCAAACAGTTGTAAGCGATTTTATGGACTCTGGAGTTGAATATCCGTCTTCGTATGAATTTTCGAGCAACTAACAACAAAACTGAGGGTACGGCAAACATTTGCAAGCGATTTTATGGACTCTGGAGTCGGAGATCCGTCTTCGTATAAATTTTCGAGCAACTAACAACAAAACTGAGGGTACGGCAAACATTTGCAAGCGATTATATGGACTCTGGAATCGAAAATCCGTCTCCGTATAAATTTTCGAGCAACTAACAACGAAACTGAGGGTACGGCAAACATTTGCAAGCGATTTCATGGACTCTGGAGTCGGAGATCCGTCTCCGTATAAATTTTCGAGCAACTAACAACGAAACTGAGGGTACGGCAAACATTTGCGAGCGATTTTATGGACTCTGGAGTTGAAAATCCGTCTTCGTGTGAATTTTCGAGCAACTAAAAACGAAACTGAGGGTACGGCAACTATTTGCAAGCGATTTTACGGACTCGGCAGTTGAAGATCCACCTTCGTATGAATTTTCGAACAACTACAAACGAAAGTTAGGGTACGGCAAACATTTGCAAGCGATTTTATGGACTCTGGAGTTGAAGATCCGTCTTCGTATGAATTTTCGAACAACTAACAACGAGACTGAGGGTACGGCAAACATTTTCGTGCGATTTCATGGACTCTGAAGTCGGAGATCCGTCTTCGTATGAATTTTCGAGCAACTAACAACGAAACTGAGGGTACGGCAAACATTTGCAAGCGATTTCATGGACTCTGGAGTTGAATATCCGTCTTCGTATGAATTTTCGAGCAACTAACAACGAGACTGAGGGCACGGCAAACATTTGCAAGCGATTTCATGGACTCTGGAGTCGGAGATCCGTCTTCGTATGAATTTTCGAGCAACTAAAAACGAAACTGATCGTTCGGCAAACATTTGCAAGCGATGTTATGGACTCTGGTGTTGAATATCCGTGTTCGTATGGATTTTCGAGCAACTAACAACGAAACTGAGGGTACGGCAAACATTTGCCAGCGATTCTATGGACTCTGGAGTTAAATATCCGTCTTCGTATAAATTTTCGAGCAACTAACAACGAAACTGAGGGTACGGCAAACATTTGCAAGCGATTTTATGGACTCTGGAGTCGGAGATCCGTCTTCGTATAAATTTTCGAGCAACTAACAACAAAACTGAGGGTACGGCAAACATTTGCAAGCGATTCTATGGACTCTGGAGTCGGAGATCCGTCTTCGTATAAATTTTCGAGCAACTAACAACGAAACTGAGGGTACGGCAAACATTTGCAAGCGATTTCATGGACTCTGGTGTTGAATATCCGTGTTCGTATGGATTTTCGAGCAACTAACAACGAAACTGAGGGTACGGCAAACATTTGCCAGCGATTTTATGGACTCTGGAGTTGAAAATCCGTCTTCGTGTGAATTTTCGAGCAACTAAAAACGAAACTGAGGGTACGGCAACTATTTGCAAGCGATTTCATGGACTCTGAAGTCGGAGATCCGTCTTCGTATGAATTTTCGAGCAACTAACAACGAAACTGAGGGTACGGCAAACATTTGCAAGCGATTTCATGGACTCTGGAGTTGAATATCCGTCTTCGTATGAATTTTCGAGCAACTAACAACGAGACTGAGGGCACGGCAAACATTTGCAAGCGATTTCATGGACTCTGGAGTCGGAGATCCGTCTTCGTATGAATTTTCGAGCAACTAAAAACGAAACTGATCGTTCGGCAAACATTTGCAAGCGATGTTATGGACTCTGGTGTTGAATATCCGTGTTCGTATGGATTTTCGAGCAACTAACAACGAAACTGAGGGTACGGCAAACATTTGCCAGCGATTCTATGGACTCTGGAGTTGAATATCCGTCTTCGTATAAATTTTCGAGCAACTAACAACGAAACTGAGGGTACGGCAAACATTTGCAAGCGATTTTATGGACTCTGGAGTCGGAGATCCGTCTTCGTATAAATTTTCGAGCAACTAACAACAAAACTGAGGGTACGGCAAACATTTGCAAGCGATTCTATGGACTCTGGAGTCGGAGATCCGTCTTCGTATAAATTTTCGAGCAACTAACAACGAAACTGAGGGTACGGCAAACATTTGCAAGCGATTTCATGGACTCTGGAGTTGAATATCCGTCTTCGTATGAATTTTCGAGCAACTAACAACGAGACTGAGGGTACGGCAAACATTTGCAAGCGATTTCATGGACTCTGGAGTCGGAGATCCGTCTTCGTATGAATTTTCGAGCAACTAAAAACGAAACTGATCGTTCGGCAAACATTTGCAAGCGATGTTATGGACTCTGGTGTTGAATATCCGTGTTCGTATGGATTTTTGAGCAACTAACAACGAAACTGAGGGTACGGCAAACATTTGCCAGCGATTCTATGGACTCTGGAGTTGAATATCCGTCTTCGTATAAATTTTCGAGCAACTAACAACGAAACTGAGGGTACGGCAAACATTTGCAAGCGATTTTATGGACTCTGGAGTCGGAGATCCGTCTTCGTATAAATTTTCGAGCAACTAACAACGAAACTGAGGGTACGGCAAACATTTGCGAGCGATTTCATGGACTCTGGAGTCGGAGATCCGTCTTCGTATGAATTTTCGAGCAACTAAAAACGAAACTGATCGTTCGGCAAACATTTGCAAGCGATGTTATGGACTCTGGTGTTGAATATCCGTGTTCGTATGGATTTTCGAGCAACTAACAACGAAACTGAGGGTACGGCAAACATTTGCCAGCGATTCTATGGACTCTGGAGTTGAATATCCGTCTTCGTATAAATTTTCGAGCAACTAACAACGAAACTGAGGGTACGGCAAACATTTGCAAGCGATTTTATGGACTCTGGAGTCGGAGATCCGTCTTCGTATAAATTTTCGAGCAACTAACAACAAAACTGAGGGTACGGCAAACATTTGCAAGCGATTCTATGGACTCTGGAGTCGGAGATCCGTCTTCGTATAAATTTTCGAGCAACTAACAACGAAACTGAGGGTACGGCAAACATTTGCAAGCGATTTCATGGACTCTGGAGTTGAATATCCGTCTTCGTATGAATTTTCGAGCAACTAACAACGAGACTGAGGGTACGGCAAACATTTGCAAGCGATTTCATGGACTCTGGAGTCGGAGATCCGTCTTCGTATGAATTTTCGAGCAACTAAAAACGAAACTGATCGTTCGGCAAACATTTGCAAGCGATGTTATGGACTCTGGTGTTGAATATCCGTGTTCGTATGGATTTTTGAGCAACTAACAACGAAACTGAGGGTACGGCAAACATTTGCCAGCGATTCTATGGACTCTGGAGTTGAATATCCGTCTTCGTATAAATTTTCGAGCAACTAACAACGAAACTGAGGGTACGGCAAACATTTGCAAGCGATTTTATGGACTCTGGAGTCGGAGATCCGTCTTCGTATAAATTTTCGAGCAACTAACAACGAAACTGAGGGTACGGCAAACATTTGCGAGCGATTTCATGGACTCTGGAGTTGAATATCCGTCTTCGTATGAATTTTCGAGCAACTAAAAACGGAACTGAGGGTACGGCAAACATTTGCGAGCGATTTCATGGACTCTGGAGTTGAAGATCCGTCTTCGTATGAATTTTCGAGCAACTAAAAACGGAACTGAGGGTACGGCAAACATTTGCAAGCGATTTTATGGACTCGGCAGTTGAAGATCCACCTTCGTATGAATTTTCAAACAACTACAAACGAAAGTTAGGGTACGGCAAACATTTGCAAGCGATTTTATGGACTCTGGAGTTGAAGATCCGTCTCCGTATGAATTTTCGAGCAACTAAAAACGAAAGTGACGGTACGGCAAACAGTTGCAAGCGATTTTATGGACTGTGGAGTTGAAGATCCACCTTCGTATGAATCCTCGAGCAACTACAAACAAAACTGATCGTACGGCAAACATTTGCAAGCGATTTTATGGACTCTGGAGTTGAATATCCGTCTTCGTATAAATTTTCGAGCAACTGACAACGAAACTGAGGGTACGGCAAACATTTGCAAGCGATTTCATGGACTCTGGAGTCGGAGATCCGTCTTCGTATGAATTTTCGAGCAACTAACAACGAAACTGAGGGTACGGCAAACATTTGCAAGCGATTTCTAGGTCTCTGGAGTTGAATATCCGTCTTCGTATGAATTTTCGAGCAACTAACAACGAGACTGAGGGTATGGCAAACATTTGCAAGCGATTTCATGGACTCTGGAGTCGGAGATCCGTCTTCGTATGAATTTTCGAGCAACTAAAAACGAAACTGATCGTTCGGCAAACATTTGCAAGCGATGTTATGGACTCTGGTGTTGAATATCCGTGTTCGTATGGATTTTCGAGCAACTAACAACGAAACTGAGGGTACGGCAAACATTTGCCAGCGATTCTATGGACTCTGGAGTTGAATATCCGTCTTCGTATAGATTTTCGAGCAACGAACAACGAAACTGAGGGTACGGCAAACATTTGCAAGCGATTTTATGGACTCTGGAGTCGGAGATCCGTCTTCGTATAAATTTTCGAGCAACTAACAACAAAACTGAGGGTACGGCAAACATTTGCAAGCGATTCTATGGACTCTGGAGTCGGAGATCCGTCTTCGTATAAATTTTCGAGCAACTAACAACGAAACTGAGGGTACGGCAAACATTTGCAAGCGATTTCATCGACTCTGGAGTTGAATATACGTCTTCGTATGAATTTTCGAGCAACTAAAAACGGAACTGAGGGTACGGCAAACATTTGCGAGCGATTTCATGGACTCTGGAGTTGAAGATCCGTCTTCGTATGAATTTTCGAGCAACTAAAAACGGAACTGAGGGTACGGCAAACATTTGCAAGCGATTTTATGGACTCGGCAGTTGAAGATCCACCTTCGTATGAATTTTCGAACAACTACAAACGAAAGTTAGGGTACGGCAAACATTTGCGAGCGATTTCATGGACTCTGGAGTTGAATATCCGTCTTCGTATGAATTTTCGAGCAACTAGAAACGAAACTGAGGGTACGGCAAACATTTGCAAGCGATTCTATGGACTCTGGAGTTGGAGATCCACCTTCGTATGATATTTCGAGCAACTAAAATCGAAACTGATCGTTCGGCAAACAGTTGTAAGCGATTTTATGGACTCTGGAGTTGAATATCCGTCTTCGTATGAATTTTCGAGCAACTAACAACAAAACTGAGGGTACGGCAAACATTTGCAAGCGATTTTATGGACTCTGGAGTCGGAGATCCGTCTTCGTATAAATTTTCGAGCAACTAACAACAAAACTGAGGGTACGGCAAACATTTGCAAGCGATTATATGGACTCTGGAGTCGAAAATCCGTCTCCGTATAAATTTTCGAGCAACTAACAACGAAACTGAGGGTACGGCAAACATTTGCAAGCGATTTCATGGACTCTGGAGTTGAATATCCGTCTTCGTATGAATTTTCGAGCGACTAAAAACGGAACTGAGGGTACGGCAAACATTTGCGAGCGATTTTATGGACTCTGGAGTTGAAAATCCGTCTTCGTATGAATTTTCGAGCAACTAAAAACGAAACTGAGGGTACGGCAACTATTTGCAAGCGATTTTACGGACTCGGCAGTTGAAGATCCACCTTCTTATGAATTTTCGAACAACTACAAACGAAAATTAGGGTACGGCAAACATTTGCAAGCGATTTTATGGACTCTGGAGTTGAAGATCCGTCTTCGTATGAATTTTCGAACAACTAACAACGAGACTGAGGGTACGGCAAACATTTCCGTGCGATTTTATGGACTCTGGAGTTGAAGATCTACCTTCGTATGGAGTTTCGAGCAACTAAAAACGAAACTGATCGTTCGGCAAACATTTGCAAGCGATGTTATGGACTCTGGTGTTGAATATCCGTCTTCGTATGGATTTTCGAGCAACTAAAAACGGAACTGAGGGTACGGCAAACATTTGCAAGCGATTTTATGGACTCGGCAGTTGAAGATCCACCTTCGTATGAATTTTCGAACAACTACAAACGAAAGTTAGGGTACGGCAAACATTTGCGAGCGATTTCATGGACTCTGGAGTTGAATATCCGTCTTCGTATGAATTTTCGAGCAACTAGAAACGAAACTGAGGGTACGGCAAACATTTGCAAGCGATTCTATGGACTCTGGAGTTGGAGATCCACCTTCGTATGATATTTCGAGCAACTAAAATCGAAACTGATCGTTCGGCAAACAGTTGTAAGCGATTTTATGGACTCTGGAGTTGAATATCCGTCTTCGTATGAATTTTCGAGCAACTAACAACAAAACTGAGGGTACGGCAAACATTTGCAAGCGATTTTATGGACTCTGGAGTCGGAGATCCGTCTTCGTATAAATTTTCGAGCAACTAACAACAAAACTGAAGGTACGGCAAACATTTGCAAGCGATTATATGGACTCTGGAGTCGAAAATCCGTCTCCGTATAAATTTTCGAGCAACTAACAACGAAACTGAGGGTACGGCAAACATTTGCAAGCGATTTCATGGACTCTGGAGTTGAAAATCCGTCTTCGTATGAATTTTCGAGCAACTAAAAACGAAACTGAGGGTACGGCAAACATTTGCAAGCGATGTTATGGACTCTGGTGTTGAATATCCGTCTTCGTATGGATTTTCGAGCAACTAACAACGGAACTGAGGGTACGGCAAACAGTTGCAAGCGATTTTATGGACTGTGGAGTTGAAGATCCACCTTCGTATGAATCATCGAGCAACTACAGACAAAACTGATCGTTCGGCAAACATTTGCAAGCGATTTCATGGACTCTGGAGTTGAATATCCGTCTTCGTATAAATTTTCGAGCAACTGACAACGAAACTGAGGGTACGGCAAACATTTGCAAGCGATTTCATGGACTCTGGAGTCGGAGATCCGTCTTCGTATGAATTTTCGAGCAACTAACAACGAAACTGAGGGTACGGCAAACATTTGCAAGCGATTTCATGGACTCTGGAGTTGAATATCCGTCTTCGTATGAATTTTCGAGCAACTAACAACGAGACTGAGGGCACGGCAAACATTTGCAAGCGATTTCATGGACTCTGGAGTCGGAGATCCGTCTTCGTATGAATTTTCGAGCAACTAAAAACGAAACTGATCGTTCGGCAAACATTTGCAAGCGATGTTATGGACTCTGGTGTTGAATATCCGTGTTCGTATGGATTTTCGAGCAACTAACAACGAAACTGAGGGTACGGCAAACATTTGCCAGCGATTCTATGGACTCTGGAGTTGAATATCCGTCTTCGTATAAATTTTCGAGCAACTAACAACGAAACTGAGGGTACGGCAAACATTTGCAAGCGATTCTATGGACTCTGGAGTCGGAGATCCGTCTTCGTATAAATTTTCGAGCAACTAACAACAAAACTGAGGGTACGGCAAACATTTGCAAGCGATTCTATGGACTCTGGAGTCGGAGATCCGTCTTCGTATAAATTTTCGAGCAACTAACAACGAAACTGAGGGTACGGCAAACATTTGCAAGCGATTTCATGGACTCTGGAGTTGAATATCCGTCTTCGTATGAATTTTCGAGCAACTAAAAACGGAACTGAGGGTACGGCAAACATTTGCAAGCGATTTTATGGACTCGGCAGTTGAAGATCCACCTTCGTATGAATTTTCGAACAACTACAAACGAAAGTTAGGGTACGGCAAACATTTGCGAGCGATTTCATGGACTCTGGAGTTGAATATCCGTCTTCGTATGAATTTTCGAGCAACTAACAACAAAACTGAGGGTACGGCAAACATTTGCAAGCGATTTTATGGACTCTGGAGTCGGAGATCCGTCTTCGTATAAATTTTCGAGCAACTAACAACAAAACTGAGGGTACGGCAAACATTTGCAAGCGATTATATGGTCTCTGGAGTCGAAAATCCGTCTCCGTATAAATTTTCGAGCAACTAACAACGAAACTGAGAGTACGGCAAACATTTGCAAGCGATTTCATGGACTCTGGAGTTGAATATCCGTCTTCGTATGAATTTTCGAGCGACTAAAAACGGAACTGAGGGTACGGCAAACATTTGCGAGCGATTTTATGGACTCTGGAGTTGAAAATCCGTCTTCGTATGAATTTTCGAGCAACTAAAAACGAAACTGAGGGTACGGCAACTATTTGCAAGCGATTTTACGGACTCGGCAGTTGAAGATCCACCTTCGTATGAATTTTCGAACAACTAAAAACGAAACTGATCGTTCGGCAAACATTTGCAAGCGATTATATGGACTCTGGAGTTGGAGATCCACCTTCGTATGATATTTCGAGCAACTAAAATCGAAACTGATCGTTCGGCAAACAGTTGTAAGCGATTTTATGGACTCTGGAGTTGAATATCCGTCTTCGTATGAATTTTCGAGCAACTAACAACAAAACTGAGGGTATGGCAAACATTTGCAAGCGATTTTATGGACTCTGGAGTCGGAGATCCGTCTTCGTATAAATTTTCGAGCAACTAACAACAAAACTGAGGGTACGGCAAACATTTGCAAGCGATTATATGGACTCTGGAGTCGAAAATCCGTCTCCGTATAAATTTTCGAGCAACTAACAACGAAACTGAGGGTACGGCAAACATTTGCAAGCGATTTCATGGACTCTGCAGTTGAATATCCGTCTTCGTATGAATTTTCGAGCGACTAAAAACGGAACTGAGGGTACGGCAAACATTTGCGAGCGATTTTATGGACTCTGGAGTTGAAAATCCGTCTTCGTATGAATTTTCGAGCAACTAAAAACGAAACTGAGGGTACGGCAACTATTTGCAAGCGATTTTACGGACTCGGCAGTTGAAGATCCACCTTCGTATGAATTTTCGAACAACTACAAACGAAAGTTAGGGTACGGCAAACATTTGCAAGCGATTTTATGGACTCTGGAGTTGAAGATCCGTCTTCGTATGAATTTTCGAACAACTAACAACGAGACTGAGGGTACGGCAAACATTTTCGTGCGATTTTATGGACTCTGGAGTTGAAGATCTACCTTCGTATGGAGTTTCGAGCAACTAAAAACGAAACTGATCGTTCGGCAAACATTTGCAAGCGATGTTATGGACTCTGGTGTTGAATATCCGTCTTCGTATGGATTTTCGAGCAACTAACAACGAAACTGAAGCTACGGCAAACAGTTGCAAGCGATTTTATGGACTGTGGAGTTGAAGATCCACCTTTGTATGAATCCTCGAGCAACTACAAACAAAACTGATCGTTCGGCAAACATTTGCAAGCGATTTCATGGACTCTGGAGTTGAATATCCGTCTTCGTATGAATTTTCGAGCAACTAACAACGAAACTGAGGGTACGGCAAACATTTGCAAGCGATTTCATGGACTCTGGAGTTGAATATCCGTCTTCGTATGAATTTTCGAGCAACTAACAACGAGACTGAGGGCACGGCAAACATTTGCAAGCGATTTCATGGACTCTGGAGTCGGAGATCCGTCTTTGTATGAATTTTCGAGCAACTAAAAACGAAACTGATCGTTCGGCAAACATTTGCAAGCGATGTTATGGACTCTGGTGTTGAATATCCGTGTTCGTATGGATTTTCGAGCAACTAACAACGAAACTGAGGGTACGGCAAACATTTGCCAGCGATTCTATGGACTCTGGAGTTGAATATCCGTCTGCGTATAAATTTTCGAGCAACTAACAACGAAACTGAGGGTACGGCAAACATTTGCAAGCGATTTTATGGACTCTGGAGTCGGAGATCCGTCTTCGTATAAATTTTCGAGCAACTAACAACAAAACTGAGGGTACGGCAAACATTTGCAAGCGATTCTATGGACTCTGGAGTCGGAGATCCGTCTTCGTATAAATTTTCGAGCAACTAACAACGAAACTGAGGGTACGGCAAACATTTGCAAGCGATTTCATGGACTCTGGAGTTGAATATCCGTCTTCGTATGAATTTTCGAGCAACTAAAAACGGAACTGAGGGTACGGCAAACATTTGCGAGCGATTTCATGGACTCTGGAGTTGACGATCCGTCTTCGTATGAATTTTCGAGCAACTAAAAACGGAACTGAGGGTACGGCAAACATTTGCAAGCGATTTTATGGACTCGGCAGTTGAAGATCCACCTTCGTATGAATTTTCGAACAACTACAAACGAAACTGAGGGTACGGCAAACATTTGCAAGCGATTCTATGGACTCTGGAGTTGGAGATCCACCTTCGTATGATATTTCGAGCAAATAAAATCGAAACTGATCGTTCGGCAAACAGTTGTAAGCGATTTTATGGACTCTGGAGTTGAATATCCGTCTTCGTATGAATTTTCGAGCAACTAACAACAAAACTGAGGGTACGGCAAACATTTGCAAGCGATTTTATGGACTCTGGCGTCGGAGATCCGTCTTCGTATAAATTTTCGAGCAACTAACAACAAAACTGAGGGTACGGCAAACATTTGCAAGCGATTATATGGACTCTGGAGTCGAAAATCCGTCTCCGTATAAATTTTCGAGCAACTAACAACGAAACTGAGGGTACGGCAAACATTTGCAAGCGATTTCATGGACTCTGGAGTTGAATATCCGTCTTCGTATGAATTTTCGAGCGACTAAAAACGGAACTGAGGGTACGGCAAACATTTGCGAGCGATTTTATGGACTCTGGAGTTGAATATCCGTCTTCGTATGAATTTTCGAGCAACTAACAACGAAACTGAGGGTACGGCAAACATTTGCAAGCGATTTCATGGACTCTGGAGTTGAATATCCGTCTTCGTATGAATTTTCGAGCAACTAGAAACGAAACTGAGGGTACGGCAAACATTTGCAAGCGATTCTATGGACTCTGGAGTTGGAGATCCACCTTCGTATGATATTTCGAGCAACTAAAATCGAAACTGATCGTTCGGCAAACAGTTGTAAGCGATTTTATGGACTCTGGAGTTGAATATCCGTCTTCGTATGAATTTTCGAGCAACTAACAACAAAACTGAGGGTACGGCAAACATTTGCAAGCGATTTTATGGACTCTGGAGTCGGAGATCCGTCTTCGTATAAATTTTCGAGCAACTAACAACAAAACTGAGGGTACGGCAAACATTTGCAAGCGATTATATGGACTCTGGAGTCGAAAATCCGTCTCCGTATAAATTTTCGAGCAACTAACAACGAAACTGAGGGTACGGCAAACATTTGCGAGCGATTTTATGGACTCTGGAGTTGAATATCCGTCTTCGTATGAATTTTCGAGCAACTAACAACGAAACTGAGGGTACGGCAAACATTTGCAAGCGATTTCATGGACTCTGGAGTTGAATATCCGTCTTCGTATGAATTTTCGAGCAACTAAAAACGAAACTGATCGTTCGGCAAACATTTGCAAGCGATGTTATGGACTCTGGTGTTGAATATCCGTGTTCGTATGGATTTTCGAGCAACTAACAACGAAACTGAGGGTACGGCAAACATTTGCGAGCGATTTCATGGACTCTGGAGTTGAAGATCCGTCTTCGTATGAATTTTCGAGCAACTAAAAACGGAACTGAGGGTACGGCAAACATTTGCAAGCGATTTTATGGACTCGGCAGTTGAAGATCCACCTTCGTATGAATTTTCGAACAACTACAAACGAAAGTTAGGGTACGGCAAACATTTGCAAGCGATTTTATGGACTCTGGAGTTGAAGATCCGTCTTCGTATGAATTTTCGAACAACTAACAACGAGACTGAGGGTACGGCAAACATTTTCGTGCGATTTTATGGACTCTGGAGTTGAATATCCGTCTCCGTATGAATTTTCGAGCAACTAAAAACGAAAGTGACGGTACGGCAAACAGTTGCAAGCGATTTTATGGACTGTGGAGTTGAAGATCCACCTTCGTATGAATCCTCGAGCAACTACAAACAAAACTGATTGTTCGGCAAACATTTGCAAGCGATTTTATGGACTCTGGAGTTGAATATCCGTCTTCGTATAAGTTTTCGAGCAACTGACAACGAAACTGAGGGTACGGCAAACATTTGCAAGCGATTTCATGGACTCTGGAGTCGGAGATCCGTCTTCGTATGAATTTTCGAGCAACTAACAACGAAACTGAGGGTACGGCAAACATTTGCAAGCGATTTCATGGACTCTGGAGTCGGAGGTCCGTCTTCGTATGAATTTTCGAGCAACTAAAAACGAAACTGATCGTTCGGCAAACATTTGCAAGCGATGTTATGGACTCTGGTGTTGAATATCCGTGTTCGTATGGATTTTCGAGCAACTAACAACGAAACTGAGGGTACGGCAAACATTTGCCAGCGATTCTATGGACTCTGGAGTTGAATATCCGTCTTCGTATAAATTTTCGAGCAACTAACAACGAAACTGAGGGTACGGCAAACATTTGCAAGCGATTTTATGGACTCTGGAGTCGGAGATCCGTCTTCGTATAAATTTTCGAGCAACTAACAACAAAACTGAGGGTACGGCAAACATTTGCAAGCGATTCTATGGACTCTGGAGTCGGAGATCCGTCTTCGTATAAATTTTCGAGCAACTAACAACGAAACTGAGGGTACGGCAAACATTTGCGAGCGATTTCATGGACTCTGGAGTTGAAGATCCGTCTTCGTATGAATTTTCGAGCAACTAAAAACGGAACTGAGGGTACGGCAAACATTTGCAAGCGATTTTATGGATTCGGCAGTTGAAGATCCACCTTCGTATGAATTTTCGAACAACTACAAACGAAAGTTAGGGTACGGCAAACATTTGCGAGCGATTTCATGGACTCTGGAGTTGAATATCCGTCTTCGTATGAATTTTCGAGCAACTAGAAACGAAACTGAGGGTACGGCAAACATTTGCAAGCGATTCTATGGACTCTGGAGTTGGAGATCCACCTTCGTATGATATTTCGAGCAACTAAAATCGAAACTGATCGTTCGGCAAACAGTTGTAAGCGATTTTATGGACTCTGGAGTTGAATATCCGTCTTCGTATGAATTTTCGAGCAACTAACAACAAAACTGAGGGTACGGCAAACATTTGCAAGCGATTTTATGGACTCTGGAGTCGGAGATCCGTCTTCGTATAAATTTTCGAGCAACTAACAACAAAACTGAGGGTACGGCAAACATTTGCAAGCGATTATATGGACTCTGGAATCGAAAATCCGTCTCCGTATGAATTTTCGAGCAACTAGAAACGAAACTGAGGGTACGGCAAACATTTGCAAGCGATTCTATGGACTCTGGAGTTGGAGATCCACCTTCGTATGAATTTTCGAGCAACTAAAAACGAAACTGATCGTTCGGCAAACATTTGCAAGCGATGTTATGGACTCTGGTGTTGAATATCCGTGTTCGTATGGATTTTCGAGCAACTAACAACGAAACTGAGGGTACGGCAAACATTTGCCAGCGATTCTATGGACTCTGGAGTTGAATATCCGTCTTCGTATAAATTTTCGAGCAACTAACAACGAAACTGAGGGTACGGCAAACATTTGCAAGCGATTTTATGGACTCTGGAGTCGGAGATCCGTCTTCGTATAAATTTTCGAGCAACTAACAACAAAACTGAGGGTACGGCAAACATTTGCAAGCGATTCTATGGACTCTGGAGTCGGAGATCCGTCTTCGTATAAATTTTCGAGCAACTAACAACGAAACTGAGGGTACGGCAAACATTTGCGAGCGATTTCATGGACTCTGGAGTTGAAGATCCGTCTTCGTATGAATTTTCGAGCAACTAAAAACGGAACTGAGGGTACGGCAAACATTTGCAAGCGATTTTATGGATTCGGCAGTTGAAGATCCACCTTCGTATGAATTTTCGAACAACTACAAACGAAAGTTAGGGTACGGCAAACATTTGCGAGCGATTTCATGGACTCTGGAGTTGAATATCCGTCTTCGTATGAATTTTCGAGCAACTAGAAACGAAACTGAGGGTACGGCAAACATTTGCAAGCGATTCTATGGACTCTGGAGTTGGAGATCCACCTTCGTATGATATTTCGAGCAACTAAAATCGAAACTGATCGTTCGGCAAACAGTTGTAAGCGATTTTATGGACTCTGGAGTTGAATATCCGTCTTCGTATGAATTTTCGAGCAACTAACAACAAAACTGAGGGTACGGCAAACATTTGCAAGCGATTTTATGGACTCTGGAGTCGGAGATCCGTCTTCGTATAAATTTTCGAGCAACTAACAACAAAACTGAGGGTACGGCAAACATTTGCAAGCGATTATATGGACTCTGGAATCGAAAATCCGTCTCCGTATGAATTTTCGAGCAACTAGAAACGAAACTGAGGGTACGGCAAACATTTGCAAGCGATTCTATGGACTCTGGAGTTGGAGATCCACCTTCGTATGAATTTTCGAGCAACTAAAAACGAAACTGAGGGTACGGCAAACATTTGCGAGCGATTTCATGGACTCTGGAGTTGAAGATCCGTCTTCGTATGAATTTTCGAGCAACTAAAAACGGAACTGAGGGTACGGCAAACATTTGCAAGCGATTTTATGGACTCGGCAGTTGAAGATCCACCTTCGTATGAATTTTCGAACAACTACAAACGAAAGTTAGGGTACGGCAAACATTTGCAAGCGATTTTATGGACTCTGGAGTTGAAGATCCGTCTTCGTATGAATTTTCGAACAACTAACAACGAGACTGAGGGTACGGCAAACATTTTCGTGCGATTTTATGGACTCTGGAGTTGAATATCCGTCTCCGTATGAATTTTCGAGCAACTAAAAACGAAAGTGACGGTACGGCAAACAGTTGCAAGCGATTTTATGGACTGTGGAGTTGAAGATCCACCTTCGTATGAATCCTCGAGCAACTACAAACAAAACTGATTGTTCGGCAAACATTTGCAAGCGATTTTATGGACTCTGGAGTTGAATATCCGTCTTCGTATAAGTTTTCGAGCAACTGACAACGAAACTGAGGGTACGGCAAACATTTGCAAGCGATTTCATGGACTCTGGAGTCGGAGATCCGTCTTCGTATGAATTTTCGAGCAACTAACAACGAAACTGAGGGTACGGCAAACATTTGCAAGCGATTTCATGGACTCTGGAGTCGGAGGTCCGTCTTCGTATGAATTTTCGAGCAACTAAAAACGAAACTGATCGTTCGGCAAACATTTGCAAGCGATGTTATGGACTCTGGTGTTGAATATCCGTGTTCGTATGGATTTTCGAGCAACTAACAACGAAACTGAGGGTACGGCAAACATTTGCCAGCGATTCTATGGACTCTGGAGTTGAATATCCGTCTTCGTATAAATTTTCGAGCAACTAACAACGAAACTGAGGGTACGGCAAACATTTGCAAGCGATTTTATGGACTCTGGAGTCGGAGATCCGTCTTCGTATAAATTTTCGAGCAACTAACAACAAAACTGAGGGTACGGCAAACATTTGCAAGCGATTCTATGGACTCTGGAGTCGGAGATCCGTCTTCGTATAAATTTTCGAGCAACTAACAACGAAACTGAGGGTACGGCAAACATTTGCGAGCGATTTCATGGACTCTGGAGTTGAAGATCCGTCTTCGTATGAATTTTCGAGCAACTAAAAACGGAACTGAGGGTACGGCAAACATTTGCAAGCGATTTTATGGATTCGGCAGTTGAAGATCCACCTTCGTATGAATTTTCGAACAACTACAAACGAAAGTTAGGGTACGGCAAACATTTGCGAGCGATTTCATGGACTCTGGAGTTGAATATCCGTCTTCGTATGAATTTTCGAGCAACTAGAAACGAAACTGAGGGTACGGCAAACATTTGCAAGCGATTCTATGGACTCTGGAGTTGGAGATCCACCTTCGTATGATATTTCGAGCAACTAAAATCGAAACTGATCGTTCGGCAAACAGTTGTAAGCGATTTTATGGACTCTGGAGTTGAATATCCGTCTTCGTATGAATTTTCGAGCAACTAACAACAAAACTGAGGGTACGGCAAACATTTGCAAGCGATTTTATGGACTCTGGAGTCGGAGATCCGTCTTCGTATAAATTTTCGAGCAACTAACAACAAAACTGAGGGTACGGCAAACATTTGCAAGCGATTATATGGTCTCTGGAGTCGAAAATCCGTCTCCGTATAAATTTTCGAGCAACTAACAACGAAACTGAGAGTACGGCAAACATTTGCAAGCGATTTCATGGACTCTGGAGTTGAATATCCGTCTTCGTATGAATTTTCGAGCGACTAAAAACGGAACTGAGGGTACGGCAAACATTTGCGAGCGATTTTATGGACTCTGGAGTTGAAAATCCGTCTTCGTATGAATTTTCGAGCAACTAAAAACGAAACTGAGGGTACGGCAACTATTTGCAAGCGATTTTACGGACTCGGCAGTTGAAGATCCACCTTCGTATGAATTTTCGAACAACTAAAAACGAAACTGATCGTTCGGCAAACATTTGCAAGCGATTATATGGACTCTGGAGTTGGAGATCCACCTTCGTATGATATTTCGAGCAACTAAAATCGAAACTGATCGTTCGGCAAACAGTTGTAAGCGATTTTATGGACTCTGGAGTTGAATATCCGTCTTCGTATGAATTTTCGAGCAACTAACAACAAAACTGAGGGTATGGCAAACATTTGCAAGCGATTTTATGGACTCTGGAGTCGGAGATCCGTCTTCGTATAAATTTTCGAGCAACTAACAACAAAACTGAGGGTACGGCAAACATTTGCAAGCGATTATATGGACTCTGGAGTCGAAAATCCGTCTCCGTATAAATTTTCGAGCAACTAACAACGAAACTGAGGGTACGGCAAACATTTGCAAGCGATTTCATGGACTCTGGAGTTGAATATCCGTCTTCGTATGAATTTTCGAGCGACTAAAAACGGAACTGAGGGTACGGCAAACATTTGCGAGCGATTTTATGGACTCTGGAGTTGAAAATCCGTCTTCGTATGAATTTTCGAGCAACTAAAAACGAAACTGAGGGTACGGCAACTATTTGCAAGCGATTTTACGGACTCGGCAGTTGAAGATCCACCTTCGTATGAATGTTCGAACAACTACAAACGAAAGTTAGGGTACGGCAAACATTTGCAAGCGATTTTATGGACTCTGGAGTTGAAGATCCGTCTTCGTATGAATTTTCGAACAACTAACAACGAGACTGAGGGTACGGCAAACATTTTCGTGCGATTTTATGGACTCTGGAGTTGAAGATCTACCTTCGTATGGAGTTTCGAGCAACTAAAAACGAAACTGATCGTTCGGCAAACATTTGCAAGCGATGTTATGGACTCTGGTGTTGAATATCCGTCTTCGTATGGATTTTCGAGCAACTAACAACGAAACTGAGGGTACGGCAAACAGTTGCAAGCGATTTTATGGACTGTGGAGTTGAAGATCCACCTTCGTATGAATTCTCGAGCAACTACAAACAAAACTGATCGTTCGGCAAACATTTGCAAGCGATTATATGGACTCTGGAGTCGAAAATCCGTCTCCGTATAAATTTTCGAGCAACTAACAACGAAACTGAGAGTACGGCAAACATTTGCAAGCGATTTCATGGACTCTGGAGTTGAATATCCGTCTTCGTATGAATTTTCGAGCGACTAAAAACGGAACTGAGGGTACGGCAAACATTTGCGAGCGATTTTATGGACTCTGGAGTTGAAAATCCGTCTTCGTATGAATTTTCGAGCAACTAAAAACGAAACTGAGGGTACGGCAAACATTTGCAAGCGATTTTATGGACTCTGGAGTCGGAGATCCGTCTTCGTATAAATTTTCGAGCAACTAACAACAAAACTGAGGGTACGGCAAACATTTGCAAGCGATTATATGGACTCTGGAGTCGGAGATCCGTCTTCGTATAAATTTTCGAGCAACTAACAACGAAACTGAGGGTACGGCAAACATTTGCGAGCGATTTTATGGACTCTGGAGTTGAATATCCGTCTTCGTATGAATTTTCGAGCAACTAACAACGAAACTGAGGGTACGGCAAACATTTGCAAGCGATTTTATGGACTCTGGAGTTGAATATCCGTCTTCGTATGAATTTTCGAGCAACTAAAAACGAAACTGATCGTTCGGCAAACATTTGCAAGCGATGTTATGGACTCTGGTGTTGAATATCCGTGTTCGTATGGATTTTCGAGCAACTAACAACGAAACTGAGGGTACGGCAAACATTTGCGAGCGATTTCATGGACTCTGGAGTTGAAGATCCGTCTTCGTATGAATTTTCGAGCAACTAAAAACGGAACTGAGGGTACGGCAAACATTTGCAAGCGATTTTATGGACTCGGCAGTTGAAGATCCACCTTCGTATGAATTTTCGAACAACTACAAACGAAAGTTAGGGTACGGCAAACATTTGCAAGCGATTTTATGGACTCTGGAGTTGAAGATCCGTCTTCGTATGAATTTTCGAACAACTAACAACGAGACTGAGGGTACGGCAAACATTTTCGTGCGATTTTATGGACTCTGGAGTGTAATATCCGTCTCCGTATGAATTTTCGAGCAACTAAAAACGAAAGTGACGGTACGGCAAACAGTTGCAAGCGATTTTATGGACTGTGGAGTTGAAGATCCACCTTCGTATGAATCCTCGAGCAACTACAAACAAAACTGATTGTTCGGCAAACATTTGCAAGCGATTTTATGGACTCTGGAGTTGAATATCCGTCTTCGTATAAGTTTTCGAGCAACTGACAACGAAACTGAGGTTACGGCAAACATTTGCAAGCGATTTCATGGACTCTGGAGTCGGAGATCCGTCTTCGTATGAATTTTCGAGCAACTAACAACGAAACTGAGGGTACGGCAAACATTTGCAAGCGATTTCATGGACTCTGGAGTCGGAGGTCCGTCTTCGTATGGATTTTCGAGCAACTAACAACGAAACTGAGGGTACGGCAAACATTTGCCAGCGATTCTATGGACTCTGGAGTTGAATATCCGTCTTCGTATAAATTTTCGAGCAACTAACAACGAAACTGAGGGTACGGCAAACATTTGCAAGCGATTTTATGGACTCTGGAGTCGGAGATCCGTCTTCGTATAAATTTTCGAGCAACTAACAACAAAACTGAGGGTACGGCAAACATTTGCAAGCGATTCTATGGACTCTGGAGTCGGAGATCCGTCTTCGTATAAATTTTCGAGCAACTAACAACGAAACTGAGGGTACGGCAAACATTTGCGAGCGATTTCATGGACTCTGGAGTTGAAGATCCGTCTTCGTATGAATTTTCGAGCAACTAAAAACGGAACTGAGGGTACGGCAAACATTTGCAAGCGATTTTATGGATTCGGCAGTTGAAGATCCACCTTCGTATGAATTTTCGAACAACTACAAACGAAAGTTAGGGTACGGCAAACATTTGCGAGCGATTTCATGGACTCTGGAGTTGAATATCCGTCTTCGTATGAATTTTCGAGCAACTAGAAACGAAACTGAGGGTACGGCAAACATTTGCAAGCGATTCTATGGACTCTGGAGTTGGAGATCCACCTTCGTATGATATTTCGAGCAACTAAAATCGAAACTGATCGTTCGGCAAACAGTTGTAAGCGATTTTATGGACTCTGGAGTTGAATATCCGTCTTCGTATGAATTTTCGAGCAACTAACAACAAAACTGAGGGTACGGCAAACATTTGCAAGCGATTTTATGGACTCTGGAGTCGGAGATCCGTCTTCGTATAAATTTTCGAGCAACTAACAACAAAACTGAGGGTACGGCAAACATTTGCAAGCGATTATATGGACTCTGGAATCGAAAATCCGTCTCCGTATGAATTTTCGAGCAACTAGAAACGAAACTGAGGGTACGGCAAACATTTGCAAGCGATTCTATGGACTCTGGAGTTGGAGATCCACCTTCGTATGAATTTTCGAGCAACTAAAAACGAAACTGATCGTTCGGCAAACATTTGCAAGCGATGTTATGGACTCTGGTGTTGAATATCCGTGTTCGTATGGATTTTCGAGCAACTAACAACGAAACTGAGGGTACGGCAAACATTTGCGAGCGATTTCATGGACTCTGGAGTTGAAGATCCGTCTTCGTATGAATTTTCGAGCAACTAAAAACGGAACTGAGGGTACGGCAAACATTTGCAAGCGATTTTATGGACTCGGCAGTTGAAGATCCACCTTCGTATGAATTTTCGAACAACTACAAACGAAAGTTAGGGTACGGCAAACATTTGCAAGCGATTTTATGGACTCTGGAGTTGAAGATCCGTCTTCGTATGAATTTTCGAACAACTAACAACGAGACTGAGGGTACGGCAAACATTTTCGTGCGATTTTATGGACTCTGGAGTTGAATATCCGTCTCCGTATGAATTTTCGAGCAACTAAAAACGAAAGTGACGGTACGGCAAACAGTTGCAAGCGATTTTATGGACTGTGGAGTTGAAGATCCACCTTCGTATGAATCCTCGAGCAACTACAAACAAAACTGATTGTTCGGCAAACATTTGCAAGTGATTTTATGGACTCTGGAGTTGAATATCCGTCTTCGTATAAGTTTTCGAGCAACTGACAACGAAACTGAGGGTACGGCAAACATTTGCAAGCGATTTCATGGACTCTGGAGTCGGAGATCCGTCTTCGTATGAATTTTCGAGCAACTAACAACGAAACTGAGGGTACGGCAAACATTTGCAAGCGATTTCATGGACTCTGGAGTCGGAGGTCCGTCTTCGTATGAATTTTCGAGCAACTAAAAACGAAACTGATCGTTCGGCAAACATTTGCAAGCGATGTTATGGACTCTGGTGTTGAATATCCGTGTTCGTATGGATTTTCGAGCAACTAACAACGAAACTGAGGGTACGGCAAACATTTGCCAGCGATTCTATGGACTCTGGAGTTGAATATCCGTCTTCGTATAAATTTTCGAGCAACTAACAACGAAACTGAGGGTACGGCAAACATTTGCAAGCGATTTTATGGACTCTGGAGTCGGAGATCCGTCTTCGTATAAATTTTCGAGCAACTAACAACAAAACTGAGGGTACGGCAAACATTTGCAAGCGATTCTATGGACTCTGGAGTCGGAGATCCGTCTTCGTATAAATTTTCGAGCAACTAACAACGAAACTGAGGGTACGGCAAACATTTGCGAGCGATTTCATGGACTCTGGAGTTGAAGATCCGTCTTCGTATGAATTTTCGAGCAACTAAAAACGGAACTGAGGGTACGGCAAACATTTGCAAGCGATTTTATGGATTCGGCAGTTGAAGATCCACCTTCGTATGAATTTTCGAACAACTACAAACGAAAGTTAGGGTACGGCAAACATTTGCGAGCGATTCCATGGACTCTGGAGTTGAATATCCGTCTTCGTATGAATTTTCGAGCAACTAGAAACGAAACTGAGGGTACGGCAAACATTTGCAAGCGATTCTATGGACTCTGGAGTTGGAGATCCACCTTCGTATGATATTTCGAGCAACTAAAATCGAAACTGATCGTTCGGCAAACAGTTGTAAGCGATTTTATGGACTCTGGAGTTGAATATCCGTCTTCGTATGAATTTTCGAGCAACTAACAACAAAACTGAGGGTACGGCAAACATTTGCAAGCGATTTTATGGACTCTGGAGTCGGAGATCCGTCTTCGTATAAATTTTCGAGCAACTAACAACGAAACTGAGGGTACGGCAAACATTTGCAAGCGATTTCATGGACTCTGGAGTTGAATATCCGTCTTCGTATGAATTTTCGAGCGACTAAAAACGGAACTGAGGGTACGGCAAACATTTGCGAGCGATTTTATGGACTCTGGAGTTGAAAATCCGTCTTCGTATGAATTTTCGAGCAACTAAAAACGAAACTGAGGGTACGGCAACTATTTGCAAGCGATTTTACGGACTCGGCAGTTGAAGATCCACCTTCGTATGAATGTTCGAACAACTACAAACGAAAGTTAGGGTACGGCAAACATTTGCAAGCGATTTTATGGACTCTGGAGTTGAAGATCCGTCTTCGTATGAATTTTCGAACAACTAACAACGAGACTGAGGGTACGGCAAACATTTTCGTGCGATTTTATGGACTCTGGAGTTGAAGATCTACCTTCGTATGGAGTTTCGAGCAACTAAAAACGAAACTGATCGTTCGGCAAACATTTGCAAGCGATGTTATGGACTCTGGTGTTGAATATCCGTCTTCGTATGGATTTTCGAGCAACTAACAACGAAACTGAGGGTACGGCAAACAGTTGCAAGCGATTTTATGGACTGTGGAGTTGAAGATCCACCTTCGTATGAATCCTCGAGCAACTACAAACAAAACTGATCGTTCGGCAAACATTTGCAAGCGATTATATGGACTCTGGAGTCGAAAATCCGTCTCCGTATAAATTTTCGAGCAACTAACAACGAAACTGAGAGTACGGCAAACATTTGCAAGCGATTTCATGGACTCTGGAGTTGAATATCCGTCTTCGTATGAATTTTCGAGCGACTAAAAACGGAACTGAGGGTACGGCAAACATTTGCGAGCGATTTTATGGACTCTGGAGTTGAAAATCCGTCTTCGTATGAATTTTCGAGCAACTAAAAACGAAACTGAGGGTACGGCAACTATTTGCAAGCGATTTTACGGACTCGGCAGTTGAAGATCCACCTTCATATGAATTTTCGAACAACTAAAAACGAAACTGATCGTTCGGCAAACATTTGCAAGCGATTATATGGACTCTGGAGTTGGAGATCCACCTTCGTATGATATTTCGAGCAACTAAAATCGAAACTGATCGTTCGGCAAACAGTTGTAAGCGATTTTATGGACTCTGGAGTTGAATATCCGTCTTCGTATGAATTTTCGAGCAACTAACAACAAAACTGAGGGTATGGCAAACATTTGCAAGCGATTTTATGGACTCTGGAGTCGGAGATCCGTCTTCGTATAAATTTTCGAGCAACTAACAACAAAACTGAGGGTACGGCAAACATTTGCAAGCGATTATATGGACTCTGGAGTCGAAAATCCGTCTCCGTATAAATTTTCGAGCAACTAACAACGAAACTGAGGGTACGGCAAACATTTGCAAGCGATTTCATGGACTCTGCAGTTGAATATCCGTCTTCGTATGAATTTTCGAGCGACTAAAAACGGAACTGAGGGTACGGCAAACATTTGCGAGCGATTTTATGGACTCTGGAGTTGAAAATCCGTCTTCGTATGAATTTTCGAGCAACTAAAAACGAAACTGATCGTTCGGCAAACATTTGCAAGCGATGTTATGGACTCTGGTGTTGAATATCCGTCTTCGTATGAATTTTCGAACAACTAACAACGAGACTGAGGGTACGGCAAACATTTTCGTGCGATTTTATGGACTCTGGAGTTGAAGATCTACCTTCGTATGGAGTTTCGAGCAACTAAAAACGAAACTGATCGTTCGGCAAACATTTGCAAGCGATGTTATGGACTCTGGTGTTGAATATCCGTCTTCGTATGGATTTTCGAGCAACTAACAACGAAACTGAAGGTACGGCAAACAGTTGCAAGCGATTTTATGGACTGTGGAGTTGAAGATCCACCTTTGTATGAATCCTCGAGCAACTACAAACAAAACTGATCGTTCGGCAAACATTTGCAAGCGATTTCATGGACTCTGGAGTTGAATATCCGTCTTCGTATGAATTTTCGAGCAACTAACAACGAGACTGAGGGCACGGCAAACATTTGCAAGCGATTTCATGGACTCTGGAGTCGGAGATCCGTCTTCGTATGAATTTTCGAGCAACTAAAAACGAAACTGATCGTTCGGCAAACATTTGCAAGCGATGTTATGGACTCTGGTGTTGAATATCCGTGTTCGTATGGATTTTCGAGCAACTAACAACGAAACTGAGGGTACGGCAAACATTTGCCAGCGATTCTATGGACTCTGGAGTTGAATATCCGTCTGCGTATAAATTTTCGAGCAACTAACAACGAAACTGAGGGTACGGCAAACATTTGCAAGCGATTTTATGGACTCTGGAGTCGGAGATCCGTCTTCGTATAAATTTTCGAGCAACTAACAACAAAACTGAGGGTACGGCAAACATTTGCAAGCGATTCTATGGACTCTGGAGTCGGAGATCCGTCTTCGTATAAATTTTCGAGCAACTAACAACGAAACTGAGGGTACGGCAAACATTTGCAAGCGATTTCATGGACTCTGGAGTTGAATATCCGTCTTCGTATGAATTTTCGAGCAAGTAAAAACGGAACTGAGGGTACGGCAAACATTTGCGAGCGATTTCATGGACTCTGGAGTTGACGATCCGTCTTCGTATGAATTTTCGAGCAACTAAAAACGGAACTGAGGGTACGGCAAACATTTGCAAGCGATTTTATGGACTCGGCAGTTGAAGATCCACCTTCGTATGAATTTTCGAACAACTACAAACGAAAGTTAGGGTACGGGAAACATTTGCGAGCGATTTCATGGACTCTGGAGTTGAATATCCGTCTTCGTATGAATTTTCGAGCAACTAGAAACGGAACTGAGGGTACGGCAAACATTTGCAAGCGATTCTATGGACTCTGGAGTTGGAGATCCACCTTCGTATGATATTTCGAGCAACTAAAATCGAAACTGATCGTTCGGCAAACAGTTGTAAGCGATTTTATGGACTCTGGAGTTGAATATCCGTCTTCGTATGAATTTTCGAGCAACTAACAACAAAACTGAGGGTACGGCAAACATTTGCAAGCGATTTTATGGACTCTGGAGTCGGAGATCCGTCTTCGTATAAATTTTCGAGCAACTAACAACAAAACTGAGGGTACGGCAAACATTTGCAAGCGATTATATGGACTCTGGAGTCGAAAATCCGTCTCCGTATAAATTTTCGAGCAACTAACAACGAAACTGAGGGTACGGCAAACATTTGCAAGCGATTTCATGGACTCTGGAGTTGAATATCCGTCTTCGTATGAATTTTCGAGCGACTAAAAACGGAACTGAGGGTACGGCAAACATTTGCGAGCGATTTTATGGACTCTGGAGTTGAATATCCGTCTTCGTATGAATTTTCGAGCAACTAACAACGAAACTGAGGGTACGGCAAACATTTGCAAGCGATTTCATGGACTCTGGAGATGAATATCCGTCTTCGTATGAATTTTCGAGCAACTAGAAACGAAACTGAGGGTACGGCAAACATTTGCAAGCGATTCTATGGACTCTGGAGTTGGAGATCCACCTTCGTATGATATTTCGAGCAACTAAAATCGAAACTGATCGTTCGGCAAACAGTTGTAAGCGATTTTATGGACTCTGGAGTTGAATATCCGTCTTCGTATGAATTTTCGAGCAACTAACAACAAAACTGAGGGTACGGCAAACATTTGCAAGCGATTTTATGGACTCTGGAGTCGGAGATCCGTCTTCGTATAAATTTTCGAGCAACTAACAACAAAACTGAGGGTACGGCAAACATTTGCAAGCGATTATATGGACTCTGGAGTCGAAAATCCGTCTCCGTATAAATTTTCGAGCAACTAACAACGAAACTGAGGGTACGGCAAACATTTGCGAGCGATTTTATGGACTCTGGAGTTGAATATCCGTCTTCGTATGAATTTTCGAGCAACTAACAACGAAACTGAGGGTACGGCAAACATTTGCAAGCGATTTCATGGACTCTGGAGTTAAATATCCGTCTTCGTATGAATTTTCGAGCAACTAAAAACGAAACTGATCGTTCGGCAAACATTTGCAAGCGATGTTATGGACTCTGGTGTTGAATATCCGTGTTCGTATGGATTTTCGAGCAACTAACAACGAAACTGAGGGTACGGCAAACATTTGCGAGCGATTTCATGGACTCTGGAGTTGAAGATCCGTCTTCGTATGAATTTTCGAGCAACTAAAAACGGAACTGAGGGTACGGCAAACATTTGCAAGCGATTTTATGGACTCGGCAGTTGAAGATCCACCTTCGTATGAATTTTCGAACAACTACAAACGAAAGTTAGGGTACGGCAAACATTTGCAAGCGATTTTATGGACTCTGGAGTTGAAGATCCGTCTTCGTATGAATTTTCGAACAACTAACAACGAGACTGAGGGTACGGCAAACATTTTCGTGCGATTTTATGGACTCTGGAGTTGAATATCCGTCTCCGTATGAATTTTCGAGCAACTAAAAACGAAAGTGACGGTACGGCAAACAGTTGCAAGCGATTTTATGGACTGTGGAGTTGAAGATCCACCTTCGTATGAATCCTCGAGCAACTACAAACAAAACTGATTGTTCGGCAAACATTTGCAAGCGATTTTATGGACTCTGGAGTTGAATATCCGTCTTCGTATAAGTTTTCGAGCAACTGACAACGAAACTGAGGGTACGGCAAACATTTGCAAGCGATTTCATGGACTCTGGAGTCGGAGATCCGTCTTCGTATGAATTTTCGAGCAACTAACAACGAAACTGAGGGTACGGCAAACATTTGCAAGCGATTTCATGGACTCTGGAGTCGGAGGTCCGTCTTCGTATGAATTTTCGAGCAACAAAAAACGAAACCGATCGTTCGGCAAACATTTGCAAGCGATGTTATGGACTCTGGTGTTGAATATCCGTGTTCGTATGGATTTTCGTGCAACTAACAACGAAACTGAGGGTACGGCAAACATTTGCCAGCGATTCTATGGACTCTGGAGTTGAATATCCGTCTTCGTATAAATTTTCGAGCAACTAACAACGAAACTGAGGGTACGGCAAACATTTGCAAGCGATTTTATGGACTCTGGAGTCGGAGATCCGTCTTCGTATAAATTTTCGAGCAACTAACAACAAAACTGAGGGTACGGCAAACATTTGCAAGCGATTCTATGGACTCTGGAGTCGGAGATCCGTCTTCGTATAAATTTTCGAGCAACTAACAACGAAACTGAGGGTACGGCAAACATTTGCAAGCGATTTCATGGACTCTGGAGTTGAATATCCGTCTTCGTATGAATTTTCGAGCAACTAAAAACGGAACTGAGGGTACGGCAAACATTTGCGAGCGATTTCATGGACTCTGGAGTTGAAGATCCGTCTTCGTATGAATTTTCGAGCAACTAAAAACGGAACTGAGGGTACGGCAAACATTTGCAAGCGATTTTATGGATTCGGCAGTTGAAGATCCACCTTCGTATGAATTTTCGAACAACTACAAACGAAAGTTAGGGTACGGCAAACATTCGCGAGCGATTTCATGGACTCTGGAGTTGAATATCCGTCTTCGTATGAATTTTCGAGCAACTAGAAACGAAACTGAGGGTACGGCAACCATTTGCAAGCGATTCTATGGACTCTGGAGTTGGAGATCCACCTTCGTATGATATTTCGAGCAACTAAAATCGAAACTGATCGTTCGGCAAACAGTTGTAAGCGATTTTATGGACTCTGGAGTTGAATATCCGTCTTCGTATGAATTTTCGAGCAACTAACAACAAAACTGAGGGTACGGCAAACATTTGCAAGCGATTTTATGGACTCTGGAGTCGGAGATCCGTCTTCGTATAAATTTTCGAGCAACTAACAACAAAACTGAGGGTACGGCAAACATTTGCAAGCGATTATATGGACTCTGGAATCGAAAATCCGTCTCCGTATAAATTTTCGAGCAACTAACAACGAAACTGAGGGTACGGCAAACATTTGCAAGCGATTTCATGGACTCTGGAGTTGAATATCCGTCTTCGTATGAATTTTCGAGCGACTAAAAACGGAACTGAGGGTACGGCAAACATTTGCGAGCGATTTTATGGACTCTGGAGTTGAAAATCCGTCTTCGTATGAATTTTCGAGCAACTAAAAACGAAACTGAGGGTACGGCAACTATTTGCAAGCGATTTTACGGACTCGGCAGTTGAAGATCCACCTTCGTATGAATGTTCGAACAACTACAAACGAAAGTTAGGGTACGGCAAACATTTGCAAGCGATTTTATGGACTCTGGAGTTGAAGATCCGTCTTCGTATGAATTTTCGAACAACTAACAACGAGACTGAGGGTACGGCAAACATTTTCGTGCGATTTTATGGACTCTGGAGTTGAAGATCTACCTTCGTATGGAGTTTCGAGCAACTAAAAACGAAACTGATCGTTCGGCAAACATTTGCAAGCGATGTTATGGACTCTGGTGTTGAATATCCGTCTTCGTATGGATTTTCGAGCAACTAACAACGAAACTGAGGGTACGGCAAACAGTTGCAAGCGATTTTATGGACTGTGGAGTTGAAGATCCACCTTCGTATGAATCCTCGAGCAACTACAAACAAAACTGATCGTTCGGCAAACATTTGCAAGCGATTTCATGGACTCTGGAGTTGAATATCCGTCTTCGTATAAATTTTCGAGCAACTGACAACGAAACTGAGGGTACGGCAAACATTTGCAAGCGATTTCATGGACTCTGGAGTCGGAGATCCGTCTTCGTATGAATTTTCGAGCAACTAACAACGAAACTGAGGGTACGGCAAACATTTGCAAGCGATTTCATGGACTCTGGAGTTGAATATCCGTCTTCGTATGAATTTTCGAGCAACTGACAACGAAACTGAGGGTACGGCAAACATTTGCAAGCGATTTCATGGACTCTGGAGTCGGAGATCCGTCTTCGTATAAATTTTCGAGCAACTAACAACAAAACTGAGGGTACGGCAAACATTTGCAAGCGATTCTATGGACTCTGGAGTCGGAGATCCGTCTTCGTATAAATTTTCGAGCAACTAACAACAAAACTGAGGGTACGGCAAACATTTGCCAGCGATTCTATGGACTCTGGAGTTGAATATCCGTCTCCGTATAAATTTTCGAGCAATTAACAACGAAACTGAGGGTACGGCAAACATTTGCAAGCGATTCTATGGACTCTGGAGTCGGAGATCCGTCTTCGTATAAATTTTCGAGCAACTAACAACGAAACTGAGGGTACGGCAAACATATGCAAGCGATTTCATGGACTCTGGAGTCGGAGATCCGTCTTCGTATGAATTTTCGAGCAACTAACAACGAAACTGAGGGTACGGCAAACATTTGCAAGCGATTTCATGGACTCTGGAGTTGAATATCCGTCTTCGTATGAATTTTCGAGCAACTAACAACGAGACTGAGGGTACGGCAAACATTTGCAAGCGATTTCATGGACTCTGGAGTCGGAGATCCGTCTTCGTATGAATTTTCGAGCAACTAAAAACGGAACTGATCGTTCGGCAAACATTTGCAAGCGATGTTATGGACTCTGGTGTTGAATATCCGTGTTCGTATGGATTTTCGAGCAACTAACAACGAAACTGAGGGTACGGCAAACATTTGCCAGCGATTCTATGGACTCTGGAGTTGAATATTCGTCTTCGTATAAATTTTCGAGCAACTAACAACGAAACTGAGGGTACGGCAAACATTTGCGAGCGATTTCATGGACTCTGGAGTTGAATATCCGTCTTCGTATGAATTTTCGAGCAACTAAAAACGGAACTGAGGGTACGGCAAACATTTGCGAGCGATTTCATGGACTCTGGAGTTGAAGATCCGTCTTCGTATGAATTTTCGAGCAACTAAAAACGGAACTGAGGGTACGGCAAACATTTGCAAGCGATTTTATGGACTCGGCAGTTGAAGATCCACCTTCGTATGCATTTTCGAACAACTACAAACGAAAGTTAGGGTACGGCAAACATTTGCAAGCGATTTTATGGACTCCGGAGTTGAAGATCCGTCTTCGTATGAATTTTCGAACAACTAACAACGAGACTGAGGGTACGGCAAACATTTTCGTGCGATTTTATGGACTCTGGAGTTGAATATCCGTCTCCGTATGAATTTTCGAGCAACTAAAAACGAAAGTGACGGTACGGCAAACAGTTGCAAGCGATTTTATGGACTGTGGAGTTGAAGATCCACCTTCGTATGAATCCTCGAGCAACTACAAACAAAACTGATCGTTCGGCAAACATTTGCAAGCGATTTTATGGACTCTGGAGTTGAATATCCGTCTTCGTATAAATTTTCGAGCAACTGACAACGAAACTGAGGGTACGGCAAACATTTGCAAGCGATTTCATGGACTCTGGAGTCGGAGATCCGTCTTCGTATGAATTTTCGAGCAACTAAAAACGAAACTGAGGGTACGGCAAACATTTGCCAGCGATTCTATGGACTCTGGAGTTGAATATCCGTCTTCGTATAAATTTTCGAGCAACTAACAACGAAACTGAGGGTACGGCAAACATTTGCAAGCGATTTTATGGACTCTGGAGTCGGAGATCCGTCTTCGTATAAATTTTCGAGCAACTAACAACAAAACTGAGGGTACGGCAAACATTTGCAAGCGATTCTATGGACTCTGGAGTCGGAGATCCGTCTTCGTATAAATTTTCGAGCAACTAACAACGAAACTGAGGGTACGGCAAACATTTGCAAGCGATTTCATGGACTCTGGAGTTGAATATCCGTCTTCGTATGAATTTTCGAGCAACTAAAAACGGAACTGAGGGTACGGCAAACATTTGCGAGCGATTTTATGGACTCGGCAGTTGAAGATCCACCTTCGTATGAATTTTCGAACAACTACAAACGAAAGTTAGGGTACGGCAAACATTTGCGAGCGATTTCATGGACTCTGGAGTTGAATATCCGTCTTCGTATGAATTTTCGAGCAACTAGAAACGAAACTGAGGGTACGGCAAACATTTGCAAGCGATTCTATGGACTCTGGAGTTGGAGATCCACCTTCGTATGATATTTCGAGCAACTAAAATCGAAACTGATCGTTCGGCAAACAGTTGTAAGCGATTTTATGGACTCTGGAGTTGAATATCCGTCTTCGTATGAATTTTCGAGCAACTAACAACAAAACTGAGGGTACGGCAAACATTTGCAAGCGATTTTATGGACTCTGGAGTCGGAGATCCGTCTTCGTATAAATTTTCGAGCAACTAACAACAAAACTGAGGGTACGGCAAACATTTGCAAGCGATTATATGGACTCTGGAGTCGAAAATCCGTCTCCGTATAAATTTTCGAGCAACTAACAACGAAACTGAGGGTACGGCAAACATTTGCAAGCGATTTCATGGACTCTGGAGTTGAATATCCGTCTTCGTATGAATTTTCGAGCGACTAAAAACGGAACTGAGGGTACGGCAAACATTTGCGAGCGATTTTATGGACTCTGGAGTTGAAAATCCGTCTTCGTATGAATTTTCGAGCAACTAAAAACGAAACTGAGGGTACGGCAACTATTTGCAAGCGATTTTACGGACTCGGCAGTTGAAGATCCACCTTCGTATGAATTTTCGAACAACTACAAACGAAAGTTAGGGTACGGCAAACATTTGCAAGCGATTTTATGGACTCTGGAGTTGAAGATCCGTCTTCGTATGAATTTTCGAACAACTAACAACGAGACTGAGGGTACGGCAAACATTTTCGTGCGATTTTATGGACTCTGGAGTTGAAGATCTACCTTCGTATGGAGTTTCGAGCAACTAAAAACGAAACTGATCGTTCGGCAAACATTTGCAAGCGATGTTATGGACTCTGGTGTTGAATATCCGTCTTCGTATGGATTTTCGAGCAACTAACAACGAAACTGAGGGTACGGCAAACAGTTGCAAGCGATTTTATGGACTGTGGAGTTGAAGATCCACCTTCGTATGAATCCTCGAGCAACTACAAACAAAACTGATCGTTCGGCAAACATTTGCAAGCGATTTCATGGACTCTGGAGTTGAATATCCGTCTTCGTATAAATTTTCGAGCAACTGACAACGAAACTGAGGGTACGGCAAACATTTGCAAGCGATTTCATGGACTCTGGAGTTGGAGATCCGTCTTCGTATGAATTTTCGAGCAACTGACAACGAAACTGAGGGTACGGCAAACATTTGCAAGCGATTTCATGGACTCTGGAGTCGGAGATCCGTCTTCGTATGAATTTTCGAGCAATTAAAAACGAAACTGAGGGTACGGCAAACATTTGCCAGCGATTCTATGGACTCTGGAGTTGAATATCCGTCTTCGTATAAATTTTCGAGCAACTAACAACGAAACTGAGGGTACGGCAAACATTTGCAAGCGATTTTATGGACTCTGGAGTCGGAGATCCGTCTTCGTATAAATTTTCGAGCAACTAACAACAAAACTGAGGGTACGGCAAACATTTGCAAGCGATTCTATGGACTCTGGAGTCGGAGATCCGTCTTCGTATAAATTTTCGAGCAACTAACAACGAAACTGAGGGTACGGCAAACATTTGCAAGCGATTTCATGGACTCTGGAGTTGAATATCCGTCTTCGTATGAATTTTCGAGCAACTAAAAACGGAACTGAGGGTACGGCAAACATTTGCGAGCGATTTTATGGACTCGGCAGTTGAAGATCCACCTTCGTATGAATTTTCGAACAACTACAAACGAAAGTTAGGGTACGGCAAACATTTGCGAGCGATTTCATGGACTCTGGAGTTGAATATCCGTCTTCGTATGAATTTTCGAGCAACTAGAAACGAAACTGAGGGTACGGCAAACATTTGCAAGCGATTCTATGGACTCTGGAGTTGGAGATCCACCTTCGTATGATATTTCGAGCAACTAAAATCGAAACTGATCGTTCGGCAAACAGTTGTAAGCGATTTTATGGACTCTGGAGTTGAATATCCGTCTTCGTATGAATTTTCGAGCAACTAACAACAAAACTGAGGGTACGGCAAACATTTGCAAGCGATTTTATGGACTCTGGAGTCGGAGATCCGTCTTCGTATAAATTTTCGAGCAACTAACAACAAAACTGAGGGTACGGCAAACATTTGCAAGCGATTATATGGACTCTGGAGTCGAAAATCCGTCTCCGTATAAATTTTCGAGCAACTAACAACGAAACTGAGGGTACGGCAAACATTTGCAAGCGATTTCATGGACTCTGGAGTTGAATATCCGTCTTCGTATGAATTTTCGAGCGACTAAAAACGGAACTGAGGGTACGGCAAACATTTGCGAGCGATTTTATGGACTCTGGAGTTGAAAATCCGTCTTCGTATGAATTTTCGAGCAACTAAAAACGAAACTGAGGGTACGGCAACTATTTGCAAGCGATTTTACGGACTCGGCAGTTGAAGATCCACCTTCGTATGAATTTTCGAACAACTACAAACGAAAGTTAGGGTACGGCAAACATTTGCAAGCGATTTTATGGACTCTGGAGTTGAAGATCCGTCTTCGTATGAATTTTCGAACAACTAACAACGAGACTGAGGGTACGGCAAACATTTTCGTGCGATTTTATGGACTCTGGAGTTGAAGATCTACCTTCGTATGGAGTTTCGAGCAACTAAAAACGAAACTGATCGTTCGGCAAACATTTGCAAGCGATGTTATGGACTCTGGTGTTGAATATCCGTCTTCGTATGGATTTTCGAGCAACTAACAACGAAACTGAGGGTACGGCAAACAGTTGCAAGCGATTTTATGGACTGTGGAGTTGAAGATCCACCTTCGTATGAATCCTCGAGCAACTACAAACAAAACTGATCGTTCGGCAAACATTTGCAAGCGATTTCATGGACTCTGGAGTTGAATATCCGTCTTCGTATAAATTTTCGAGCAACTGACAACGAAACTGAGGGTACGGCAAACATTTGCAAGCGATTTCATGGACTCTGGAGTTGGAGATCCGTCTTCGTATGAATTTTCGAGCAACTAACAACGAAACTGAGGGTACGGCAAACATTTGCAAGCGATTCTATGGACTCTGGAGTTGAATATCCGTCTTCGTATGAATTTTCGAGCAACTAACAACGAGACTGAGGGCACGGCAAACATTTGCAAGCGATTTCATGGACTCTGGAGTCGGAGATCCGTCTTCGTATGAATTTTCGAGCAACTAAAAACGAAACTGATCGTTCGGCAAACATTTGCAAGCGATGTTATGGACTCTGGTGTTGAATATCCGTGTTCGTATGGATTTTCGAGCAACTAACAACGAAACTGAGGGTACGGCAAACATTTGCCAGCGATTCTATGGACTCTGGAGTTGAATATCCGTCTTCGTATAAATTTTCGAGCAACTAACAACGAAACTGAGGGTACGGCAAACATTTGCAAGCGATTCTATGGACTCCGGAGTCGGAGATCCGTCTTCGTATAAATTTTCGAGCAACTAACAACGAAACTGAGGGTACGGCAAACATTTGCAAGCGATTTTATGGACTCTGGAGTCGGAGATCCGTCTTCGTATAAATTTTCGAGCAACTCACAACAAAACTGAGGGTACGGCAAACATTTGCAAGCGATTCTATGGACTCTGGAGTCGGAGATCCGTCTTCGTATAAATTTTCGAGCAACTAACAACGAAACTGAGGGTACGGCAAACATTTGCAAGCGATTTCATGGACTCTGGAGTTGAATATCCGTCTTCGTATGAATTTTCGAGCAACTAAAAACGGAACTGAGGGTACGGCAAACATTTGCGAGCGATTTCATGGACTCTGGAGTTGAAGATCCGTCTTCGTATGAATTTTCGAGCAACTAAAAACGGAACTGAGGGTACGGCAAACATTTGCAAGCGATTTTATGGACTCGGCAGTTGAAGATCCACCTTCGTATGAATTTTCGAACAACTACAAACGAAAGTTAGGGTACGGCAAACATTTGCGAGCGATTTCATGGACTCTGGAGTTGAATATCCGTCTTCGTATGAATTTTCGAGCAACTAGAAACGAAACTGAGGGTACGGCAAACATTTGCAAGCGATTCTATGGACTCTGGAGTTGGAGATCCACCTTCGTATGATATTTCGAGCAACTAAAATCGAAACTGATCGTTCGGCAAACAGTTGTAAGCGATTTTATGGACTCTGGAGTTGAATATCCGTCTTCGTATGAATTTTCGAGCAACTAACAACAAAACTGAGGGTACGGCAAACATTTGCAAGCGATTTTATGGACTCTGGAGTCGGAGATCCGTCTTCGTATAAATTTTCGAGCAACTAACAACAAAACTGAGGGTACGGCAAACATTTGCAAGCGATTATATGGACTCTGGAGTCGAAAATCCGTCTCCGTATAAATTTTCGAGCAACTAACAACGAAACTGAGGGTACGGCAAACATTTGCAAGCGATTTCATGGACTCTGGAGTTGAATATCCGTCTTCGTATGAATTTTCGAGCGACTAAAAACGGAACTGAGGGTACGGCAAACATTTGCGAGCGATTTTATGGACTCTGGAGTTGAAAATCCGTCTTCGTATGAATTTTCGAGCAACTAAAAACGAAACTGAGGGTACGGCAACTATTTGCAAGCGATTTTACGGACTCGGCAGTTGAAGATCCACCTTCGTATGAATTTTCGAACAACTAAAAACGAAACTGATCGTTCGGCAAACATTTGCAAGCGATTATATGGACTCTGGAGTTGGAGATCCACCTTCGTATGATATTTCGAGCAACTAAAATCGAAACTGATCGTTCGGCAAACAGTTGTAAGCGATTTTATGGACTCTGGAGTTGAATATCCGTCTTCGTATGAATTTTCGAGCAACTAACAACAAAACTGAGGGTACGGCAAACATTTGCAAGCGATTTTATGGACTCTGGAGTCGGAGATCCGTCTTCGTATAAATTTTCGAGCAACTAACAACAAAACTGAGGGTACGGCAAACATTTGCAAGCGATTATATGGACTCTGGAGTCGAAAATCCGTCTCCGTATAAATTTTCGAGCAACTAACAACGAAACTGAGGGTACGGCAAACATTTGCAAGCGATTTCATGGACTCTGGAGTTGAATATCCGTCTTCGTATGAATTTTCGAGCGACTAAAAACGGAACTGAGGGTACGGCAAACATTTGCGAGCGATTTTATGGACTCTGGAGTTGAAAATCCGTCTTCGTATGAATTTTCGAGCAACTAAAAACGAAACTGAGGGTACGGCAACTATTTGCAAGCGATTTTACGGACTCGGCAGTTGAAGATCCACCTTCGTATGAATTTCCGAACAACTACAAACGAAAGTTAGGGTACGGCAAACATTTGCAAGCGATTTTATGGACTCTGGAGTTGAAGATCCGTCTTCGTATGAATTTTCGAACAACTAACAACGAGACTGAGGGTACGGCAAACAGTTGCAAGCGATTTTATGGACTGTGGAGTTGAAGATCCACCTTCGTATGAATCCTCGAGCAACTACAAACAAAACTGATCGTTCGGCAAACATTTGCAAGCGATTTCATGGACTCTGGAGTTGAATATCCGTCTTCGTATAAATTTTCGAGCAACTGACAACGAAACTGAGGGTACGGCAAACATTTGCAAGCGATTTCATGGACTCTGGAGTCGGAGATCCGTCTTCGTATGAATTTTCGAGCAACTAACAACGAAACTGAGGGTACGGCAAACATTTGCAAGCGATTTCATGGACTCTGGAGTTGAATATCCGTCTTCGTATGAATTTCCGAGCAACTAACAACGAGACTGAGGGCACGGCAAACATTTGCAAACGATTTCATGGACTCTGGAGTCGGAGATCCGTCTTCGTATGAATTTTCGAGCAACTAAAAACGAAACTGATCGTTCGGCAAACATTTGCAAGCGATTCTATGGACTCTGGAGTCGGAGATCCGTCTTCGTATGAATTTTCGAGCAACTAACAACGAGACTGAGGGCACGGCAAACATTTGCAAGCGATTTCATGGACTCTGGAGTCGGAGATCCGTCTTCGTATGAATTTTCGAGCAACTAAAAACGAAACTGATCGTTCGGCAAACATTTGCAAGCGATGTTATGGACTCTGGTGTTGAATATCCGTGTTCGTATGGATTTTCGAGCAACCAACAACGAAACTGAGGGTACGGCAAACATTTGCCAGCGATTCTATGGACTCTGGAGATGAATATCCGTCTTCGTATAAATTTTCGAGCAACTAACAACGAAACTGAGGGTACGGCAAACATTTGCAAGCGATTCTATGGACTCCGGAGTCGGAGATCCGTCTTCGTATAAATTTTCGAGCAACTAACAACGAAACTGAGGGTACGGCAAACATTTGCAAGCGATTTCATGGACTCTGGAGTTGAATATCCGTCTTCGTATGAATTTTCGAGCAACTAAAAACGGAACTGAGGGTACGGCAAACATTTGCAAGCGATTTTATGGACTCTGGAGTCGGAGATCCGTCTTCGTATAAATTTTCGAGCAACTCACAACAAAACTGAGGGTACGGCAAACATTTGCAAGCGATTCTATGGACTCTGGAGTCGGAGATCCGTCTTCGTATGAATTTTCGAGCAACTAACAACGAAACTGAGGGTACGGCAAACATTTGCAAGCGATTTCATGGACTCTGGAGTTGAATATCCGTCTTCGTATGAATTTTCGAGCAACTAAAAACGGAACTGAGGGTACGGCAAACATTTGCGAGCGATTTCATGGACTCTGGAGTTGAAGATCCGTCTTCGTATGAATTTTCGAGCAACTAAAAACGGAACTGAGGGTACGGCAAACATTTGCAAGCGATTTTATGGACTCGGCAGTTGAAGATCCACCTTCGTATGAATTTTCGAACAACTACAAACGAAAGTTAGGGTACGGCAAACATTTGCGAGCGATTTCATGGACTCTGGAGTTGAATATCCGTCTTCGTATGAATTTTCGAGCAACTAACAACAAAACTGAGGGTACGGCAAACATTTGCAAGCGATTTTATGGACTCTGGAGTCGGAGATCCGTCTTCGTATAAATTTTCGAGCAACTAACAACAAAACTGAGGGTACGGCAAACATTTGCAAGCGATTATATGGACTCTGGAGTCGAAAATCCGTCTCCGTATAAATTTTCGAGCAACTAACAACGAAACTGAGGGTACGGCAAACATTTGCAAGCGATTTCATGGACTCTGGAGTTGAATATCCGTCTTCGTATGAATTTTCGAGCGACTAAAAACGGAACTGAGGGTACGGCAAACATTTGCGAGCGATTTTATGGACTCTGGAGTTGAAAATCCGTCTTCGTATGAATTTTCGAGCAACTAAAAACGAAACTGAGGGTACGGCAACTATTTGCAAGCGATTTTACGGACTCGGCAGTTGAAGATCCACCTTCGTATGAATTTTCGAACAACTACAAACGAAAGTTAGGGTACGGCAAACATTTGCAAGCGATTTTATGGACTCTGGAGTTGAAGATCCGTCTTCGTATGAATTTTCGAACAACTAACAACGAGACTGAGGGTACGGCAAACATTTGCAAGCGATTTCATGGACTCTGGAGTCGGAGATCCGTCTTCGTATGAATTTTCGAGCAACTAACAACGAAACTGAGGGTACGGCAAACATTTGCAAGCGATTTCATGGACTCTGGAGTCGGAGATCCGTCTTCGTATGAATTTTCGAGCAACTAACAACGAAACTGAGGGTACGGCAAACATTTGCAAGCGATTTCATGGACTCTGGAGTCGGAGATCCGTCTTCGTATGAATTTTCGAGCAACTAACAACGAAACTGAGGGTACGGCAAACATTTGCAAGCGATTTCATGGACTCTGGAGTTGAATATCCGTCTTCGTATGAATTTCCGAGCAACTAACAACGAGACTGAGGGCACGGCAAACATTTGCAAGCGATTTCTTGGACTCTGGAGTCGGAGATCCGTCTTCGTATGAATTTTCGAGCAACTAAAAACGAAACTGATCGTTCGGCAAACATTTGCAAGCGATTCTATGGACTCTGGAGTCGGAGATCCGTCTTCGTATGAATTTTCGAGCAACTAACAACGAGACTGAGGGCACGGCAAACATTTGCAAGCGATTTCATGGACTCTGGAGTCGGAGATCCGTCTTCGTATAAATTTTCGAGCAACTAACAACAAAACTGAGGGTACGGCAAACATTTGCAAGCGATTCTATGGACTCTGGAGTCGGAGATCCGTCTTCGTATAAATTTTCGAGCAACTAACAACGAAACTGAGGGTACGGCAAACATTTGCAAGCGATTTCATGGACTCTGGAGTTGAATATCCGTCTTCGTATGAATTTTCGAGCAACTAAAAACGGAACTGAGGGTACGGCAAACATTTGCGAGCGATTTCATGGACTCTGGAGTTGAAGATCCGTCTTCGTATGAATTTTCGAGCAACTAAAAACGGAACTGAGGGTACGGCAAACATTTGCAAGCGATTTTATGGACTCGGCAGTTGAAGATCCACCTTCGTATGAATTTTCGAACAACTACAAACGAAAGTTAGGGTACGGCAAACATTTGCGAGCGATTTCATGGACTCTGGAGTTGAATATCCGTCTTCGTATGAATTTTCGAGCAACTAGAAACGAAACTGAGGGTACGGCAAACATTTGCAAGCGATTCTATGGACTCTGGAGTTGGAGATCCACCTTCGTATGATATTTCGAGCAACTGAAATCGAAACTGATCGTTCGGCAAACAGTTGTAAGCGATTTTATGGACTCTGGAGTTGAATATCCGTCTTCGTATGAATTTTCGAGCAACTAACAACAAAACTGAGGGTACGGCAAACATTTGCAAGCGATTTTATGGACTCTGGAGTCGGAGATCCGTCTTCGTATAAATTTTCGAGCAACTAACAACAAAACTGAGGGTACGGCAAACATTTGCAAGCGATTATATGGACTCTGGAGTCGAAAATCCGTCTCCGTATAAATTTTCGAGCAACTAACAACGAAACTGAGGGTACGGCAAACATTTGCAAGCGATTTCATGGACTCTGGAGTTGAATATCCGTCTTCGTATGAATTTTCGAGCGACTAAAAACGGAACTGAGGGTACGGCAAACATTTGCGAGCGATTTTATGGACTCTGGAGTTGAAAATCCGTCTTCGTATGAATTTTCGAGCAACTAAAAACGAAACTGAGGGTACGGCAACTATTTGCAAGCGATTTTACGGACTCGGCAGTTGAAGATCCACCTTCGTATGAATTTTCGAACAACTAAAAACGAAACTGATCGTTCGGCAAACATTTGCAAGCGATTATATGGACTCTGGAGTTGGAGATCCACCTTCGTATGATATTTCGAGCAACTAAAATCGAAACTGATCGTTCGGCAAACAGTTGTAAGCGATTTTATGGACTCTGGAGTTGAATATCCGTCTTCGTATGAATTTTCGAGCAACTAACAACAAAACTGAGGGTACGGCAAACATTTGCAAGCGATTTTATGGACTCTGGAGTTGAATATCCGTCTTCGTATGAATTTTCGAGCAACTAACAACAAAACTGAGGGTACGGCAAACATTTGCAAGCGATTTTGTGGACTCTGGAGTTGAAGATCCGTCTTCGTATGAATTTTCGAACAACTAACAACGAGACTGAGGGTACGGCAAACAGTTGCAAGCGATTTTATGGACTGTGGAGTTGAAGATCCACCTTCGTATGAATCCTCGAGCAACTACAAACAAAACTGATCGTTCGGCAAACATTTGCAAGCGATTTCATGGACTCTGGAGTTGAATATCCGTCTTCGTATAAATTTTCGAGCAACTGACAACGAAACTGAGGGTACGGCAAACATTTGCAAGCGATTTCATGGACTCTGGAGTCGGAGATCCGTCTTCGTATGAATTTTCGAGCAACTAACAACGAAACTGAGGGTACGGCAACTATTTGCAAGCGATTTTACGGACTCGGCAGTTGAAGATCCACCTTCGTATGAATTTTCGAACAACTAAAAACGAAACTGATCGTTCGGCAAACATTTGCAAGCGATTATATGGACTCTGGAGTTGGAGATCCACCTTCGTATGATATTTCGAGCAACTAAAATCGAAACTGATCGTTCGGCAAACAGTTGTAAGCGATTTTATGGACTCTGGAGTTGAATATCCGTCTTCGTATGAATTTTCGAGCAACTAACAACAAAACTGAGGGTACGGCAAACATTTGCAAGCGATTTTATGGACTCTGGAGTCGGAGATCCGTCTTCGTATAAATTTTCGAGCAACTAACAACAAAACTGAGGGTACGGCAAACATTTGCAAGCGATTATATGGACTCTGGAGTCGAAAATCCGTCTCCGTATAAATTTTCGAGCAACTAACAACGAAACTGAGGGTACGGCAAACATTTGCAAGCGATTTCATGGACTCTGGAGTTGAATATCCGTCTTCGTATGAATTTTCGAGCGACTAAAAACGGAACTGAGGGTACGGCAAACATTTGCGAGCGATTTTATGGACTCTGGAGTTGAAAATCCGTCTTCGTATGAATTTTCGAGCAACTAAAAACGAAACTGAGGGTACGGCAACTATTTGCAAGCGATTTTACGGACTCGGCAGTTGAAGATCCACCTTCGTATGAATTTTCGAACAACTACAAACGAAAGTTAGGGTACGGCAAACATTTGCAAGCGATTTCATGGACTCTGGAGTTGAATATCCGTCTTCGTATAAATTTTCGAGCAACTGACAACGAAACTGAGGGTACGGCAAACATTTGCAAGCGATTTCATGGACTCTGGAGTCGGAGATCCGTCTTCGTATGAATTTTCGAGCAACTAACAACGAAACTGAGGGTACGGCAAACATTTGCAAGCGATTTCATGGACTCTGGAGTTGAATATCCGTCTTCGTATGAATTTTCGAACAACTAACAACGAGACTGAGGGCACGGCAAACATTTGCAAGCGATTTCATGGACTCTGGAGTCGGAGATCCGTCTTCGTATGAATTTTCGAGCAACTAAAAACGAAACTGATCGTTCGGCAAACATTTGCAAGCGATTCTATGGACTCTGGAGTCGGAGATCCGTCTTCGTATGAATTTTCGAGCAACTAACAACGAGACTGAGGGCACGGCAAACATTTGCAAGCGATTTCATGGACTCTGGAGTCGGAGATCCGTCTTCGTATAAATTTTCGAGCAACTAACAACAAAACTGAGGGTACGGCAAACATTTGCAAGCGATTCTATGGACTCTGGAGTCGGAGATCCGTCTTCGTATAAATTTTCGAGCAACTAACAACGAAACTGAGGGTACGGCAAACATTTGCAAGCGATTTCATGGACTCTGGAGTTGAATATCCGTCTTCGTATGAATTTTCGAGCAACTAAAAACGGAACTGAGGGTACGGCAAACATTTGCGAGCGATTTCATGGACTCTGGAGTTGAAGATCCGTCTTCGTATGAATTTTCGAGCAACTAAAAACGGAACTGAGGGTACGGCAAACATTTGCGAGCGATTTTATGGACTCGGCAGTTGAAGATCCACCTTCGTATGAATTTTCGAACAACTACAAACGAAAGTTAGGGTACGGCAAACATTTGCGAGCGATTTCATGGACTCTGGAGTTGAATATCCGTCTTCGTATGAATTTTCGAGCAACTAGAAACGAAACTGAGGGTACGGCAAACATTTGCAAGCGATTCTATGGACTCTGGAGTTGGAGATCCACCTTCGTATGATATTTCGAGCAACTAAAATCGAAACTGATCGTTCGGCAAACAGTTGTAAGCGATTTTATGGACTCTGGAGTTGAATATCCGTCTTCGTATAAATTTTCGAGCAACTAACAACAAAACTGAGGGTACGGCAAACATTTGCAAGCGATTATATGGACTCTGGAGTCGAAAATCCGTCTCCGTATAAATTTTCGAGCAACTAACAACGAAACTGAGGGTACGGCAAACATTTGCAAGCGATTTCATGGACTCTGGAGTTGAATATCCGTCTTCGTATGAATTTTCGAGCGACTAAAAACGGAACTGAGGGTACGGCAAACATTTGCGAGCGATTTTATGGACTCTGGAGTTGAAAATCCGTCTTCGTATGAATTTTCGAGCAACTAAAAACGAAACTGAGGGTACGGCAACTATTTGCAAGCGATTTTACGGACTCGGCAGTCGAAGATCCACCTTCGTATGAATTTTCGAACAACTACAAACGAAAGTTAGGGTACGGCAAACATTTGCAAGCGATTTTATGGACTCTGGAGTTGAAGATCCGTCTTCGTATGAATTTTCGAACAACTAACAACGAGACTGAGGGTACGGCAAACAGTTGCAAGCGATTTTATGGACTGTGGAGTTGAAGATCCACCTTCGTATGAATCCTCGAGCAACTACAAACAAAACTGATCGTTCGGCAAACATTTGCAAGCGATTTCATGGACTCTGGAGTTGAATATCCGTCTTCGTATAAATTTTCGAGCAACTGACAACGAAACTGAGGGTACGGCAAACATTTGCAAGCGATTTCATGGACTCTGGAGTCGGAGATCCGTCTTCGTATGAATTTTCGAGCAACTAACAACGAGACTGAGGGCACGGCAAACATTTGCAAGCGATTTCATGGACTCTGGAGTCGGAGATCCGTCTTCGTATGAATTTTCGAGCAACTAAAAACGAAACTGATCGTTCGGCAAACATTTGCAAGCGATGTTATGGACTCTGGTGTTGAATATCCGTGTTTGTATGGATTTTCGAGCAACTAACAACGAAACTGAGGGTACGGCAAACATTTGCCAGCGATTCTATGGACTCTGGAGTTGAATATCCGTCTTCGTATAAATTTTCGAGCAACTAACAACGAAACTGAGGGTACGGCAAACATTTGCGAGCGATTTCATGGACTCTGGAGTCGGAGATCCGTCTTCGTATAAATTTTCGAGCAACTAACAACAAAACTGAGGGTACGGCAAACATTTGCAAGCGATTCTATGGACTCTGGAGTCGGAGATCCGTCTTCGTATAAATTTTCGAGCAACTAACAACGAAACTGAGGGTACGGCAAACATTTGCGAGCGATTTCATGGACTCTGGAGTTGAAGATCCGTCTTCGTATGAATTTTCGAGCAACTAAAAACGGAACTGAGGGTACGGCAAACATTTGCGAGCGATTTTATGGACTCGGCAGTTGAAGATCCACCTTCGTATGAATTTTCGAACAACTACAAACGAAAGTTAGGGTACGGCAAACATTTGCGAGCGATTTCATGGACTCTGGAGTTGAATATCCGTCTTCGTATGAATTTTCGAGCAACTAGAAACGAAACTGAGGGTACGGCAAACATTTGCAAGCGATTCTATGGACTCTGGAGTTGGAGATCCACCTTCGTATGATATTTCGAGCAACTAAAATCGAAACTGATCGTTCGGCAAACAGTTGTAAGCGATTTTATGGACTCTGGAGTTGAATATCCGTCTTCGTATGAATTTTCGAGCAACTAACAACAAAACTGAGGGTACGGCAAACATTTGCAAGCGATTTTATGGACTCTGGAGTCGGAGATCCGTCTTCGTATAAATTTTCGAGCAACTAAGAACAAAACTGAGGGTACGGCAAACTTTTGCAAGCGATTATATGGACTCTGGAGTTGAATATCCGTCTTCGTATGAATTTTCGAGCGACTAAAAACGGAACTGAGGGTACGGCAAACATTTGCGAGCGATTTTATGGACTCTGGAGTTGAAAATCCGTCTTCGTATGAATTTTCGAGCAACTAAAAACGAAACTGAGGGTACGGCAACTATTTGCAAGCGATTTTACGGACTCGGCAGTTGAAGATCCACCTTCGTATGAATTTTCGAACAACTAAAAACGAAACTGATCGTTCGGCAAACATTTGCAAGCGATTTTATGGACTCTGGAGTTGAATATCCGTCTTCGTATGGATTTTCGAGCAACTAACAACGAAACTGAGGGTACGGCAAACAGTTGCAAGCGATTTTATGGACTGTGGAGTTGAAGATCCACCTTCGTATGAATCCTCGAGCAACTACAAACAAAACTGATCGTTCGGCAAACATTTGCAAGCGATTTTATGGACTCTGGAGTTGAATATCCGTCTTCGTATAAATTTTCGAGCAACTGACAACGAAACTGAGGGTACGGCAAACATTCGCAAGCGATTTCATGGACTCTGGAGTCGGAGATCCGTCTTCGTATAAATTTTCGAGCAACTAACAACGAAACTGAGGGTACGGCAACTATTTGCAAGCGATTTTATGGACTCGGCAGTTGAGGATCCGTCTTCGTATGAATTTTCGAGCAACTAAAAACGAAACTAAGCGTACGGCAAACATTTGCAAGCGATTTCATGAACTCTGGAGTTGAAGATCCGTCTCCGTATGGATTTTCAAACAACTAAAAACGGAACTGAAGGTTCGGCATACATTTGCAAGCGATTTTATGGACTCTGGAGTTGAATATCCGTCTCCGTATGAATTTTCGAGCAACTAGAAACGAAACTGAGGGTACGGCAACTATTTGCACGCAATTTTATGTACTCTGGAGTTGAAGATCCACCTTCGTATGAAGTTTCGAGCAACTGAAAACGAAACTGATCGTTCGGCAAACATTTGCAAGCGATGTTATGGACTCTGGTGTTGAATATCCGTCTTCGTATGGATTTTCGAACATCTATAAACGGAACTGAGGGTACGGCAAACATTTGCGAGCGATTTTATGGACTCTGGAGTTGAGGATCCGTCTTCGCATGAATTTTCGAACAACTAACAACGGGACTGAGGGTACGGCAATATTTGCAAGCGATTTTATGGACTCTGGAGTTAAAAATCCGTCTTCGTATAAATTTTCGAGCAACTAACAACGAAACTGAGGGTACGGCAAACATTTGCAAGCGATTTTATGGACTCTGGAGTCGGAGATCCGTCTTCGTATAAATTTTCGAGCAACTAACAACGAAACTGAGGGTACGGCAAACATTTGCGAGCGATTTCATGGACTCTGGAGTTGAATATCCGTCTTCGTATGAATTTTCGAGCAACTAAAAACGGAACTGAGGGTACGGCAAACATTTGCAAGCGATTTTATGGACTCGGCAGTTGAAGATCCACCTTCGTATGAATTTTCGAACAACTACAAACGAAAGTTAGGGTACGGCAAACATTTGCAAGCGATTTTATGGACTCTGGAGTTGAAGATCCGTCTTCGTATGAATTTTCGAACAACTAACAACGAGACTGAGGGTACGGCAAACATTTTCGTGCGATTTTATGGACTCTGGAGTTGAATATCCGTCTCCGTATGAATTTTCGAGCAACTAAAAACGAAAGTGACGGTACGGCAAACAGTTGCAAGCGATTTTATGGACTGTGGAGTTGAAGATCCACCTTCGTATGAATCCTCGAGCACCTACAAACAAAACTGATCGTTCGGCAAACATTTGCAAGCGATTTTATGGACTCTGGAGTTGAATATCCGTCTTCGTATAAGTTTTCGAGCAACTGACAACGAAACTGAGGGTACGGCGAACATTTGCAAGCGATTTCATGGACTCTGGAGTCGGAGATCCGTCTTCGTATGAATTTTCGAGCAACTAAAAACGAAACTGATCGTTCGGCAAACATTTGCAAGCGATGTTATGGACTCTGGTGTTGAATATCCGTGTTCGTATGGATTTTCGAGCAACTAACAACGAAACTGAGGGTACGGCAAACATTTGCCAGCGATTCTATGGACTCTGGAGTTGAATATCCGTCTTCGTATAAATTTTCGAGCAACTAACAACGAAACTGAGGGTACGGCAAACATTTGCAAGCGATTTTATGGACTCTGGAGTCGGAGATCCGTCTTCGGATAAATTTTCGAGCAACTAACAACAAAACTGAGGGTACGGCAAACATTTGCAAGCGATTCTATGGACTCTGGAGTCGGAGATCCGTCTTCGTATAAATTTTCGAGCAACTAACAACGAAACTGAGGGTACGGCAAACATTTGCAAGCGATTTCATGGACTCTGGAGTTGAATATCCGTCTTCGTATGAATTTTCGAGCAACTAAAAACGGAACTGAGGGTACGGCAAACATTTGCGAGCGATTTCATGGACTCTGGAGTTGAAGATCCGTCTTCGTATGAATTTTCGAGCAACTAAAAACGGAACTGAGGGTACGGCAAACATTTGCAAGCGATTTTATGGACTCGGCAGTTGAAGATCCACCTTCGTATGAATTTTCGAACAACTACAAACGAAAGTTAGGGTACGGCAAACATTTGCGAGCGATTTCATGGACTCTGGAGTTGAATATCCGTCTTCGTATGAATTTTCGAGCAACTAGAAACGAAACTGAGGGTACGGCAAACATTTGCAAGCGATTTTATGGACTCTGGAGTCGGAGATCCGTCTTCGTATGATATTTCGAGCAACTAACAACAAAACTGAGGGTACGGCAAACATTTGCAAGCGATTATATGGACTCTGGAATCGAAAATCCGTCTCCGTATAAATTTTCGAGCAACTAACAACGAAACTGAGGGTACGGCAAACATTTGCAAGCGATTTCATGGACTCTGGAGTTGAATATCCGTCTTCGTATGAATTTTCGAGCGACTAAAAACGGAACTGAGGGTACGGCAAACATTTGCGAGCGATTTTATGGACTCTGGAGTTGAAAATCCGTCTTCGTATGAATTTTCGAGCAACTAAAAACGAAACTGAGGGTACGGCAACTATTTGCAAGCGATTTTACGGACTCGGCAGTTGAAGATCCACCTTCGTATGAATTTTCGAACAACTACAAACGAAAGTTAGGGTACGGCAAACATTTGCAAGCGATTTTATGGACTCTGGAGTTGAAGATCCGTCTTCGTATGAATTTTCGAACAACTAACAACGAGACTGAGGGTACGGCAAACATTTTCGTGCGATTTTATGGACTCTGGAGTTGAAGATCTACCTTCGTATGGAGTTTCGAGCAACTAAAAACGAAACTGATCGTTCGGCAAACATTTGCAAGCGATGTTATGGACTCTGGTGTTGAATATCCGTCTTCGTATGGATTTTCGAGCAACTCACAACGAAACTGAGGGTACAGCAAACAGTTGCAAGCGATTTTATGGACTGTGGAGTTGAATATCCGTCTTCGTATGAATTTTCGAGCAACTAACAACGAGACTGAGGGCACGGCAAACATTTGCAAGCGATTTCATGGACTCTGGAGTCGGAGATCCGTCTCCGTATGAATTTTCGAGCAACTAGAAACGAAACTGAGGGTACGGCAAACATTTGCAGGCGATTCTATGGACTCTGGAGTTGGAGATCCACCTTCGTATGGAGTTTCGAGCAACTACAAACAAAACTGATCGTTCGGCAAACATTTGCAAGCGATTTCATGGACTCTGGAGTTGAATATCCGTCTTCGTATGAATTTTCGAGCAACTAACAACGAGACTGAGGGCACGGCAAACATTTGCAAGCGATTTCATGGACTCTGGAGTCGGAGATCCGTCTCCGTATGAATTTTCGAGCAACTAGAAACGAAACTGAGGGTACGGCAAACATTTGCAGGCGATTCTATGGACTCTGGAGTTGGAGATCCACCTTCGTATGATATTTCGAGCAACTAAAATCGAAACTGATCGTTCGGCAAACATTTGCAAGCGATTTTATGGACTCTGGAGTTGAATATCCGTCTTCGTATGAATTTTCGAGCAACTAACAACGAGACTGAGGGTACGGCAAACATTTGCAAGCGATTTCATGGACTCTGGATTCGGAAATCCGTCTTCGTATGGATTTTCGAGCAACTAAAAATTAAACTGAGGGTACGGCAAACATTTGCAAGCGATTTCATGGACTCTGGAGTCGGAAATCCGTCTTCGTATGAATTTTCGAGCAACTAACAACGAGACTGAGGGTACGGCAAACATTTGCGAGCGATTTTATGGACTCGGCAGTTGAAGATCCGCCTTCGTATTAATTTTCGAACAACTACAAACGAAAGTTAGGGTACGGCAAACATTTGCAAGCGATTTTATGGACTCTGGTGTTGAATATCCGTCTTCGTATGGATTTTCGAGCAACTAACAACGAAACTGAGGGTACGGCAAACATTTGCAAGCGATTTCATGGACTCTGGAGTTGAATATCCGTCTTCGTATGAATTTTCGAGCAACTAACAACGAGACTGAGGGTACGGCAAACATTTGCAAGCGATTTCATGGACTCTGGAGTCGGAGATCCGTCTTCGTATGAATTTTCGAGCAACTAACAACGAAACTGAGGGTACGGCAAACATTTGCAAGCGATTTCATGGACTCTGGAGTTGAATATCCGTCTTCGGATGAATTTTCGAGCAACTAACAACGAGACTGAGGGCACGGCAAACATTTGCAAGCGATTTCATGGACTCTGGAGTCGGAGATCCGTCTCCGTATGAATTTTCGAGCAACTAGAAACGAAACTGAGGGTACGGCAAACATTTGCAGGCGATTCTATGGACTCTGGAGTTGGAGATCCACCTTCGTATGATATTTCGAGCAACTAAAATCGAAACTGATCGTTCGGCAAACATTTGCAAGCGATTTTATGGACTCTGGAGTTGAATATCCGTCTTCGTATGAATTTTCGAGCAACTAACAACGAGACTGAGGGTTCGGCAAACATTTGCAAGCGATTTCATGGACTCTGGATTCGGAAATCCGTCTTAGTATGGATTTTCGAGCAACTAAAAATTAAACTGAGGGTACGGCAAACATTTGCAAGCGATTTCATGGACTCTGGAGTCGGAAATCCGTCTTCGTATGAATTTTCGAGCAACTAACAACGAGACTGAGGGTACGGCAAACATTTGCGAGCGATTTTATGGACTCGGCAGTTGAAGATCCGCCTTCGTATTAATTTTCGAACAACTACAAACGAAAGTTAGGGTACGGCAAACATTTGCAAGCGATTTTATGGACTCTGGTGTTGAATATCCGTCTTCGTATGGATTTTCGAGCAACTAACAACGAAACTGAGGGTACGGCAAACATTTGCAAGCGATTTCATGGACTCTGGAGTTGAATATCCGTCTTCGTATGAATTTTCGAGCAACTAACAACGAGACTGAGGGTACGGCAAACATTTGCAAGCGATTTCATGGACTCTGGAGTCGGAGATCCGTCTTCGTATGAATTTTCGAGCAACTAAAAACGAAACTGATCGTTCGGCAAACATTTGCAAGCGATGTTATGGACTCTGGTGTTGAATATCCGTGTTCGTATGGATTTTCGAGCAACTAACAACGAAACTGAGGGTACGGCAAACATTTGCCAGCGATTCTATGGACTCTGGAGTTGAATATCCGTCTTCGTATAAATTTTCGAGCAACTAACAACGAAACTGAGGGTACGGCAAACATTTGCAAGCGATTTTATGGACTCTGGAGTCGGAGATCCGTCTTCGTATAAATTTTCGAGCAACTAACAACAAAACTGAGGGTACGGCAAACATTTGCAAGCGATTCTATGGACTCTGGAGTCGGAGATCCGTCTTCCTATAAATTTTCGAGCAACTAACAACGAAACTGAGGGTACGGCAAACATTTGCAAGCGATTTCATGGACTCTGGAGTTGAATATCCGTCTTCGTATGAATTTTCGAGCAACTAAAAACGGAACTGAGGGTACGGCAAACATTTGCGAGCGATTTCATGGACTCTGGAGTTGAAGATCCGTCTTCGTATGAATTTTCGAGCAACTAAAAACGGAACTGAGGGTACGGCAAACATTTGCAAGCGATTTTATGGACTCGGCAGTTGAAGATCCACCTTCGTATGAATTTTCGAACAACTACAAACGAAAGTTAGGGTACGGCAAACATTTGCGAGCGATTTCATGGACTCTGGAGTTGAATATCCGTCTTCGTATGAATTTTCGAGCAACTAGAAACGAAACTGAGGGTACGGCAAACATTTGCAAGCGATTCTATGGACTCTGGAGTTGGAGATCCACCTTCGTATGATATTTCGAGCAACTAAAATCGAAACTGATCGTTCGGCAAACAGTTGTAAGCGATTTTATGGACTCTGGAGTTGAATATCCGTCTTCGTATGAATTTTCGAGCAACTAACAACAAAACTGAGGGTACGGCAAACATTTGCAAGCGATTTTATGGACTCTGGAGTCGGAGATCCGTCTTCGTATAAATTTTCGAGCAACTAACAACAAAACTGAGGGTACGGCAAACATTTGCAAGCGATTATATGGACTCTGGAATCGAAAATCCGTCTCCGTATAAATTTTCGAGCAACTAACAACGAAACTGAGGGTACGGCAAACATTTGCAAGCGATTTCATGGACTCTGGAGTTGAATATCCGTCTTCGTATGAATTTTCGAGCGACTAAAAACGGAACTGAGGGTACGGCAAACATTTGCGAGCGATTTTATGGACTCTGGAGTTGAAAATCCGTCTTCGTATGAATTTTCGAGCAACTAAAAACGAAACTGAGGGTACGGCAACTATTTGCAAGCGATTTTACGGACTCGGCAGTTGAAGATCCACCTTCGTATGAATTTTCGAACAACTACAAACGAAAGTTAGGGTACGGCAAACATTTGCAAGCGATTTTATGGACTCTGGAGTTGAAGATCCGTCTTCGTATGAATTTTCGAACAACTAACAACGAGACTGAGGGTACGGCAAACATTTTCGTGCGATTTTATGGACTCTGGAGTTGAAGATCTACCTTCGTATGGAGTTTCGAGCAACTAAAAACGAAACTGATCGTTCGGCAAACATTTGCAAGCGATGTTATGGACTCTGGTGTTGAATATCCGTCTTCGTATGGATTTTCGAGCAACTAACAACGAAACTGAGGGTACGGCAAACAGTTGCAAGCGATTTTATGGACTGTGGAGTTGAAGATCCACCTTCGTATGAATCCTCGAGCAACTACAAACAAAACTGATCGTTCGGCAAACATTTGCAAGCGATTTCATGGACTCTGGAGTTGAATATCCGTCTTCGTATAAATTTTCGAGCAACTGACAACGAAACTGAGGGTACGGCAAACATTTGCAAGCGATTTCATGGACTCTGGAGTCGGAGATCCGTCTTCGTATGAATTTTCGAGCAACTAACAACGAAACTGAGGGTACGGCAAACATTTGCAAGCGATTTCATGGACTCTGGAGTTGAATATCCGTCTTCGTATGAATTTTCGAGCAACTAACAACGAGACTGAGGGCACGGCAAACATTTGCAAGCGATTTCATGGACTCTGGAGTCGGAGATCCGTCTTCGTATGAATTTTCGAGCAACTAAAAACGAAACTGATCGTTCGGCAAACATTTGCAAGCGATGTTATGGACTCTGGTGTTGAATATCCGTCTCCGTATGAATTTTCGAGCAACTAGAAACGAAACTGAGGGTACGGCAAACATTTGCAAGCGATTCTATGGACTCTGGAGTTGGAGATCCACCTTCGTATGATATTTCGAGCAACTAAAATCGGAACTGATCGTTCGGCAAACCTTTGCAAGCGATTTTATGGACTCTGGAGTTGAATATCCGTCTTCGTATGAATTTTCGAGCAACTAACAACGAGACTGAGGGTACGGCAAACATTTGCAAGCGATTTCATGGACTCTGGAGTCGGAAATCCGTCTTCGTATGGATTTTCGAGCAACTAAAAATTAAACTGAGGGTACGGCAAACATTTGCAAGCGATTTCATGGACTCTGGAGTCGGAAATCCGTCTTCGTATGGATTTTCGAGCAACTAAAAACGAAACTGAGGGTACGGCAAACATTTGCAAGCGATTTTATGGACTCGGCAGTTGAAGATCCGCCTTCGTATTAATTTTCGAACAACTACAAACGAAAGTTAGGGTACGGCAAACATTTGCAAGCGATTTTATGGACTCTGGAGTTGAAGATCCGTCTTCGTATGAATTTTCGAGCAACTAACAACGAAACTGAGGGTACGGCAAACATTTGCAAGCGATTTTATGGACTCTGGAGTTGAAGATCCGTCTTCGTATGAATTTTCGAACAACTAACAACAAGACTGAGGGTACGGCAAACATTTGCAAGCGATTTTATGGACTCTGGAGTTGAATATCCGTCTTCGTATAAATTTTCGAGCAACTAACAACGAAACTGAGGGTACGGCAAACATTTGCAAGCGATTCTATGGACTCTGGAGTCGGAGATCCGTCTTCGTAAAAATTTTCGAGCAACTAACAACGAAACTGAGGGTACGGCAAACATTTGCAAGCGATTTCATGGACTCTGGAGTTGAAAATCCACCTTCGTATGAATTTTCGAACAACTACAAACGAAAGTTAGGGTACGGCAAACATTTGCAAGCGATTTTATGGACTCTGGAGTTGAATATCCGTCTTCGTATGAATTTTCGAGCAACTTAAAACGAAACTGATCGTTCGGCAAACATTTGCAAGCGATTTCATGGACTCTGGAGTTGAAGATCCGTCTTCGCAGGAATTTTCGAACAACTAACAAGGAGACTGAGGGTACGGCAAACATTTGCAAGCAATTTTGTGGACTCTGGAGTTGGAGATCCGTCTCCGTATGAATTTTCGAGCAACTAGAAACAAAACTGAGGGTACGGCAAACAGTTGCAAGCGATTTTATGGACTGTGGAGTTGAAGATCCGTCTTCGTATAAATTTTCGAGCAACTAACAACGAAACTGAGGGTACGGCAAACAGTTGCAAGCGATTTTATGGACTGTGGAGTTGAAGATCCACCTTCGTATGAATCCTCGAGCAACTACAAACAAAACTGATCGTTCGGCAAACATTTGCAAGCGATTTTATGGACTCTGGAGTTGAATATCCGTCTTCGTATAAATTTTCGAGCAACTGACAACGAAACTGAGGGTACAGCAAACATTTGCAAGCGATTTCATGGACTCTGGAGTCGGAGATCCGTCTTCGTATGAATTTTCGAGCAACTAACAACGAAACTGAGGGTACGGCAAACATTTGCAAGCGATTTCATGGACTCTGGAGTTGAATATCCGTCTTCGTATGAATTTTCGAGCAACTAACAACAAAACTGAGGGTACGGCAAACATTTGCAAGCGATTTTATGGACTCTGGAGTCGGAGATCCGTCTTCGTATAAATTTTCGAGCAACTAACAACAAAACTGAGGGTACGGCAAACATTTGCAAACGATTCTATGGACTCTGGAGTCGGAAATCCGTCTTCGTATAAATTTTCGAGCAACTAACAACGAAACTGAGGGTACGGCAAACATTTGCGAGCGATTTCATGGACTCTGGAGTTGAATATCCGTCTTCGTATGAATTTTCGAGCGACTAAAAACGGAACTGAGGGTACGGCAAACATTTGCGAGCGATTTTATGGACTCTGGAGTTGAGGATCCGTCTTCGCATGAATTTTCGAACAACTCACAACGGGACAGAGGGTACGGCAATATTTGCAAGCGATTTTATGGACTCTGGAGTCGGAGATCCGTCTTCGTATGAATTTTCGAGCAACTAAAAACGGAACTGAGGGTACGGCAAACATTTGCGAGCGATTTCATGGACTCTGGGTTCAAAATCCGTCTTCGTATGAATTTTCGAGCAACTAAAAACGAAACTGAGGGTACGGCAACTATTTGCAAGCGATTCTATGGACTCTGGAGTCGGAGATCCGTCTTCGTATAAATTTTCGAGCAACTAACAACAAAACTGAGGGTACGGCAAACATTTGCAAGCGATTCTATGGACTCTGGAGTCGAAAATCCGTCTTCGTATAAATTTTCGAGCAACTAACAACGAAACTGAGGGTACGGCAAACATTTGCAAGCGATTTCATGGACTCTGGAGTTGAATATCCGTCTTCGTATGAATTTTCGAGCAACTAAAAACGAAACTGAGGGTACGGCAACTATTTGCAAGCGATTTTATGGACTCGGCAGTTGAAGATCCACCTTCGTATGAATTTTCGAACAACTACAAACGAAAGTTAGGGTACGGCAAACATTTGCAAGCGATTTTATGGACTCTGGAGTTGAAGATCCGTCTTCGTATGAATTTTCGAACAACTAACAACGAGACTGAGGGTACGGCAAACATTTTCGTGCGATTTTATGGACTCTGGAGTTGAATATCCGTCTCCGTATGAATTTTCGAGCAACTGAAAACGAAAGTGACGGTACGGCAAACATTTGCAAGCAATTTTGTGGACTCTGGAGTTGAAGATCTACCTTCGTATGGAGTTTCGAGCAACTAAAAACGAAACTGATCGTTCGGCAAACATTTGCAAGCGATGTTATGGACTCTGGTGTTGAATATCCGTCTTCGTATGGATTTTCGAGCAACTAACAACGAAACTGAGGGTACGGCAAACAGTTGCAAGCGATTTTATGGACTGTGGAGTTGAAGATCCACCGTCGTATGAATCCTCGAGCAACTACAAACAAAACTGATCGTTCGGCAAACATTTGCAAGCGATTTTATGGACTCTGGAGTTGAATATCCGTCTTCGTATGAATTTTCGAGCAACTCAAAACGGAACTGAGGGTACGGCAAACATTTGCGAGCGATTTTATGGACTCTGGAGTTGAAAATCCGTCTTCGTATAAATTTTCGAGCAACTAAAAACGAAACTGAGGGTACGGCAACTATTTGCAAGCGATTTTATGGACTCGGCAGTTGAAGATCCACCTTCGTATGAATTTTCGAACAACTACAAACGAAAGTTAGGGTACGGCAAACATTTGCAAGCGATTTCATGGACTCTGGAGTCGGAGATCCGTCTTCGTATAAATTTTCGAGCAACTAACAACGAAACTGAGGGTACGGCAAACATTTGCAAGCGATTTCATGGACTCTGGAGTTGAATATCCGTCTTCGTATGAATTTTCGAGCAACTCAAAACGGAACTGAGGGTACGGCAAACATTTGCGAGCGATTTTATGGACTCTGGAGTTGAAAATCCGTCTTCGTATGAATTTTCGAGCAACTAAAAACGAAACTGAGGGTACGGCAACTATTTGCAAGCGATTTTATGGACTCGGCAGTTGAAGATCCACCTTCGTATGGATTTTCGAACAACTACAAACGAAAGTTAGGGTACGGCAAACATTTGCAAGCGACTTTATGGACTCTGGAGTTGAATATCCGTCTTCGTATGAATTTTCGAGCAACTTAAAACGAAACTGATCGTTCGGCAAACATTTGCAAGCGATTTCATGGACTCTGGAGTTGAAGATCCGTCTTCGCAGGAATTTTCGAACAACTAACAAGGAGACTGAGGGTACGGCAAACATTTGCAAGCAATTTTGTGGACTCTGGAGTTGGAGATCCGTCTCCGTATGAATTTTCGAGCAACTAGAAACAAAACTGAGGGTACGGCAACTATTTGCACGCGATTTTATGGACTCTGCAGTTGGATATCCGTCTTCGTATGGATTTTCGAGCAACTAGAAACGAAACTGAGGGTACGGCAACTATTTGCACGCGATTTTATGGTCTCTGGAGTTGAAGATCCACCTTCGTGTGAAGATTCGAACAACTAACAAGGAGACTGAGGGTACGGCAAACATTTGCAAGCAATTTTGTGGACTCTGGAGTTGGAGATCCGTCTCCGTATGAATTTTCGAGCAACTAGAAACGAAACTGAGGGTACGGCAACTATTTGCACGCGATTTTATGGACTCTGGAGTTGAAGATTCACCTTCGTATGAAGATTCGAGCAACTAAAAACGAAACTGATCGTTCGGCAAACATTTGCAAGCGATTTTATGGACTCTGGTGTTGAATATCCGTCTTCGCATGAATTTTCGAACAACTAACAACGGGACTGAGGGTACGGCAATATTTGCAAGCGATTTTATGGACTCTGGAGTTAAAAATCCGTCTCCGTATGAATTTTCGAGCAACTAGAAACGAAACTGAGGGTACGGCAAACATTTGCAAGCGATTTTATAGACTCTGGAGTTGGAGATCCACCTTCGTATGAATTTTCGAACAACTAGAAACGAAACTGAGGGTACGGCAACTATTTGCACGCGATTTTATGGACTCTGGAGTTGAAGATCCACCTTCGTATGAAGTTTCGAGCATCTAAAACCGAAACTGATCGTTCGGCAAACATTTGCAAGCGATGTTACGGACTCTGGTGTTGAATATCCGTCTTCGTATGAATTTTCGAGCAACTAAAAACGAAACTGAGGGTACGGCAATATTTGCAAGCGATTTTATGGACTCTGGAGTTAAAAATCCGTCTCCGTATGAATTTTCGAGCAACTAGAAACGAAACTGAGGGTACGGCAAACAGTTGCAAGCGATTTTATGGACTCTGGAGTCGGAGATCCGTCTTCGTATGGATTTTCGAGCAACTAAAAACGGAACTGAGGGTACGGCAAACAGTTGCAAGCGATTTTATGGACTCTGGAGATGAATATCCGTCTTCGTATGAATTTTCGAGCAACTAACAACGAAAATGAGGGTACGGCAAACATTTGCAAGCGATTCTATGGACTCGGCAGTTGAAGATCCACCTTCGTATGAATTTTCGAACAACTACAAACGAAAGTTAGGGTACGGCAAACATTTGCAAGCGATTTTATGGACTCTGGAGTTGAAAATCCGTCTCCGTATGAATTTTCGAGCAACTAGAAACGAAACTGAGGGTACGGCAAACATTTGCAAGCGATTCTATGGACTCGGCAGTTGAAGATCCACCTTCGTATGAATTTTCGAACAACTACAAACGAAAGTTAGGGTACGGCAAACATTTGCAAGCGATTTTATGGACTCTGGAGTTGAAGATCCGTCTTCGTATGAATTTTCGAACAACTAACAACGAGACTGAGGGTACGGCAAACATTTTCGTGCGATTTTATGGACTCTGGAGTTGAATATCCGTCTCCGTATGAATTTTCGAGCAACTAAAAACGAAAGTGACGGTACGGCAAACATTTGCAAGCAATTTTGTGGACTCTGGAGTTGAAGATCCACCTTCGTATGGATTTTCGAGCAACTAACAACGAAACTGAGGGTACGGCAAACAGTTGCAAGCGATTCTATGGACTGTGGAGTTGAATATCCGTCTTCGTATGAATTTTCGAGCAACTAGAAACGAAACTGAGGGTACGGCAAACATTTGCAAGCGATTCTATGGACTCTGGAGTTGAATATCCGTCTTCGTATGGATTTTCGAGCAACTAAAAACGAAACTGAGGGTACGGCAAACATTTGCAAGCGATTTTATGGACTCGGCAGTTGAAGATCCGCCTTCGTATTAATTTTCGAACAACTACAAACGAAAGTTAGGGTACGGCAAACATTTGCAAGCGATTTTATGGACTCTGGAGTTGAAGATTCGTCTTCGTATGAATTTTCGAACAACTAACAACAAGACTGAGGGTACGGCAAACATTTGCAAGCGATTTTATGGACTCTGGAGTTGAATATCCGTCTTCGTATGGATTTTCGAGCAACTAAAAACGAAACTGAGGGTACGGCAAACATTTGCAAGCGATTTTATGGACTCTGGAGTTGCAAATCCGTCTTCGTATGAATTTTCGAGCAACTAAAAACGAAACTGAGGGTACGGCAAACATTTGCAAGCGATTTTATGGACTCTGGAGTTGAATATCCGTCTTCGTATGAATTTTCGAACAACTAAAAACGGAACTGAAGGTTCGGCATACATTTGCAAGCGATTTTATGGACTCTGGAGTTGAATATCCGTCTTCGTATGGATTTTCAAACAACTAAAAACGGAACTAAGCGTACGGCAAACATTTGCAAGCGATTTCATGAACTCTGGAGTTGAAGATCCGTCTCCGTATGGATTTTCAAACAACTAAAAACGGAACTGAAGGTTCGGCATACATTTGCAAGCGATTTTATGGACTCTGGAGTTGAATATCCGTCTTCGTATGAATTTTCGAGCAACTAAAAACGAAACTGATCGTTCGGCAAACATTTGCAAGCGATGTTATGGACTCTGGTGTTGAATATCCGTCTTCGTATGGATTTTCGAGCAACTAACAACGAAACTGAGGGTACGGCAAACATTTGCAAGCGATTTTATGGACTCTGGAGTTGAATATCCGTCTTCGTATAAATTTTCGAGCAACTAACAACGAAACTGAGGGTACGGCAAACATTTGCAAGCGATTTTATGGACTCTGGAGTCGGAGATCCGTCTTCGTATAAATTTCCGAGCAACTAACAACAAAACTGAGGGTACGGCAAACATTTGCAAGCGATTCTATGGACTCTGGAGTCGGAGATCCGTCTTCGTATAAATTTTCGAGCAACTAACAACGAAAATGAGGGTACGGCAAACATTTGCAAGCGATTTCATGGACTCTGGAGTTGAATATCCGTCTTCGTATGAATTTTCGAGCAACTAAAAACGAAACTGAGGGTACGGCAACTATTTGCAAGCGATTTCATGAAATCGGCAGTTGAAGATCCACCTTCGTATGAATTTTCGAACAACTACAAACGAAAGTTAGGGTACGGCAAACATTTGCAAGCGATTTTATGGACTCTGGAGTTGAATATCCGTCTTCGTATAAATTTTCGAGCAACTGACAACGAAACTGAGGGTACGGCAAACATTTGCAAGCGATTTCATGGACTCTGGAGTCGGAGATCCGTCTTCGTATGAATTTTCGAGCAACTAACAACGAAACTGAGGGTACGGCAAACATTTGCAAGCGATTTCATGGACTCTGGAGTTGAATATCCGTCTTCGTATGAATTTTCGAGCAACTAGAAACGAAACTGAGGGTACGGCAAACATTTGCAAGCGATTCTATGGACTCTGGAGTTGAATATCCGTCTTCGTATGAATTTTCGAGCAACTAACAACAAAACTGAGGGTACGGCAAACATTTCCAAGCGATTTCATGGACTCTGGAGTCGGAGATCCGTCTTCGTATAAATTTTCGAGCAACTAACAACGAAACTGAGGGTACGGCAAACATTTGCCAGCGATTCTATGGACTCTGGAGTTGAATATCCGTCTTCGTATGAATTTTCGAGCAACTAAAAACGGAAATGAGGGTACGGCAAACATTTGCAAGCGATTTTATGGACTCGGCAGTTGAAGATCCACCTTCGTATGAATTTTCGAACAACTACAAACGAAAGTTAGGGTACGGCAAACATTTGCAAGCGATTTTATGGACTCTGGAGTTGAAGATCCGTCTTCGTATGAATTTTCGAACAACTAACAACGAGACTGAGGGTACGGCAAACATTTTCGTGCGATTTTATGGACTCTGGAGTTGAATATCCGTCTCCGTATGAATTTTCGAGCAACTAAAAACGAAATTGACGGTACGGCAAACATTTGCAAGCAATTTTGTGGACTCTGGAGTTGAAGATCCACCTTCGTATGGATTTTCGAGCAACTAACAACGAAACTGAGGGTACGGCAAACAGTTGCAAGCGATTTTATGGACTGTGGAGTCGGAGATCCGTCTTCGTATAAATTTTCGAGCAACTAGAAACGAAACTGAGGGTACGGCAAACATTTGCAAGCGATTTTATGGACTCTGGAGTTGAATATCCGTCTTCGTATGAATTTTCGAACAACTAACAACGAAACTGAGGGTACGGCAAACATTTGCAAGCGATTTTATGGACTCTGGAGTTGAAGATCCGTCTTCGTATGAATTTTCGAACAACTAACAACAAGACTGAGGGTACGGCAAACATTTGCAAGCGATTTTATGGACTCTGGAGTTGAATATCCGTCTTCGTATGGATTTTCGAGCAACTAAAAACGAAACTGAGGGTACGGCAAACATTTGCAAGCGATTTTATGGACTCCGGAGTTGAGGATCCGTCTTCGTATGAATTTTCGAGCAACTAAAAACGAAACTAAGCGTACGGCAAACATTTGCAAGCGATTTCATGAACTCTGGAATTGAAGATCCGTCTTCGTATGGATTTTCAAACAACTAAAAACGGAATTGAAGGTTCGGCATACATTTGCAAGCGATTTTATGGACTCTGGAGTTGAATATCCGTCTTCGTATAAATTTTCGAGCAACTAACAACAAAACTGAGGGTACGGCAAACATTTGCAAGCGATTTTATGGACTCGGCAGTTGAAGATCCACCTTCGTATGAATTTTCGAACAACTACAAACGACAGTTAGGGTACGGCACACATTTGCAAGCGATTTTATGGACTCTGGAGTTGAAGATCCGTCTTCGTATGAATTTTCGAACAACTAACAACAAGACTGAGGGTACGGCAAACATTTTCGTGCGATTTTATGGACTCTGGAGTTGAATATCCGTCTCCGTATGAATTTTCGAGCAACTAAAAACGAAAGTGACGGTACGGCAAACAGTTGCGAGCGATTTTATGGACTGTGGAGTTGAAGATCCACCTTCGTATGAATCCTCGAGCAACTACAAACAAAACTGATCGTTCGGCAAACATTTGCAAGCGATTTTATGGACTCTGGAGTTGAATATCCGTCTTCGTATAAATTTTCGAGCAACTGACAACGAAACTGAGGGTACGGCAAACATTTGCAAGCGATTTCATGGACTCTGGAGTTGAATATCCGTCTTCGTATGAATTTTCGAGCAACTAACAACGAGACTGAGGGTACGGCAAACATTTGCAAGCGATTTCATGGACTCTGGAGTCGGAGATCCGTCTTCGTATGAATTTTCGAGCAACTAAAAACGAAACTGATCGTTCGGCAAACATTTGCAAGCGATGTTATGGACTCTGGTGTTGAATATCCGTGTTCGTATGGATTTTCGAACAACTATAAACGGAACTGAGGGTACGGCAAACATTTGCAAGCGATTTCATGGACTCTGGAGTCGGAGATCCGTCTTCGTATGAATTTTCGAGCAACTAACAACGAAACTGAGGGTACGGCAAACATTTGCAAGCGATTTCATGGACTCTGGAGTTGAATATCCGTCTTCGTATGAATTTTCGAGCAACTAACAACGAGACTGAGGGTACGGCAAACATTTGCAAGCGATTTTATGGACTCGGCAGTTGAAGATCCACCTTCGTATGAATTTTCGAACAACTACAAACGACAGTTAGGGTACGGCAAACATTTGCAAGCGATTGATGGACTCTGGAGTTGAAGATCCGTCTTCGTATGAATTTTCGAACAACTAACAACGAGACTGAGGGTACGGCAAACATTTTCGTGCGATTTTATGGACTCTGGAGTTGAATATCCGTCTCCGTATGAATTTTCGAGCAACTAAAAACGAAAGTGACGGTACGGCAAACAGTTGCAAGCGATTTTATGGACTGTGGAGTTGAAGATCCACCTTCGTATGAATCCTCGAGCAACTACAAACAAAACTGATCGTTCGGCAAACATTTGCAAGCGATTTTATGGACTCTGGAGTTGAATATCCGTCTTCGTATAAATTTTCGAGCAACTGACAACGAAACTGAGGGTACGGCAAACATTTGCAAGCGATTTCATGGACTCTGGAGTCGGAGATCCGTCTTCGTATGAATTTTCGAGCAACTAACAACGAAACTGAGGGTACGGCAAACATTTGCAAGCGATTTCATGGACTCTGGAGTTGAATATCCGTCTTCGTATGAATTTTCGAGCAACTAACAACGAGACTGAGGGTACGGCAAACATTTGCAAGCGATTTCATGGACTCTGGAGTCGGAGATCCGTCTTCGTATGAATTTTCGAGCAACTAAAAACGAAACTGATCGTTCGGCAAACATTTGCAAGCGATGTTATGGACTCTGGAGTTGAAGATCCGTCTTCGCAGGAATTTTCGAACAACTAACAAGGAGACTGAGGGTACGGCAAACATTTTCGTGCGATTTTATGGACTCTGGAGTTGAATATCCGTCTCCGTATGAATTTTCGAGCAACTAAAAACGAAATTGACGGTACGGCAAACATTTGCAAGCAATTTTGTGGACTCTGGAGTTGAAGATCCACCTTCGTATGGATTTTCGAGCAACTAACAACGAAACTGAGGGTACGGCAAACAGTTGCAAGCGATTTTATGGACTGTGGAGTTGAAGATCCACCTTCGTATGAATCCTCGAGCAACTACAAACAAAACTGATCGTTCGGCAAACATTTGCAAGCGATTTTATGGACTCTGGAGTTGAATATCCGTCTTCGTATAAATATTCGAGCAACTGACAACGAAACTGAGGGTACGGCAAACATTTGCAAGCGATTTCATGGACTCTGGAGTCGGAGATCCGTCTTCGTATAAATTTTCGAGCAACTAGAAACGAAACTGAGGGTACGGCAAACATTTGCAAGCGATTTTATGGACTCTGGAGTTGAATATCCGTCTTCGTATGAATTTTCGAACAACTAACAACGAAACTGAGGGTACGGCAAACATTTGCAAGCGATTTTATGGACTCTGGAGTTGAATATCCGTCTTCGTATGGATTTTCGAGCAACTAAAAACGAAACTGAGGGTACGGCAAACATTTGCAAGCGATTTTATGGACTCTGGAGTTGCAAATCCGTCTTCGTATGGATTTTCGAGCAACTAAAAACGAAACTGAGGGTACGGCAAACATTTGCAAGCGATTTTATGGACTCCGGAGTTGAGGATCCGTCTTCGTATGAATTTTCGAGCAACTAAAAACGAAACTAAGCGTACGGCAAACATTTGCAAGCGATTTCATGAACTCTGGAGTTGAAGATCCGTCTTCGTATGGATTTTCAAACAACTAAAAACGGAATTGAAGGTTCGGCATACATTTGCAAGCGATTTTATGGACTCTGGAGTTGAATATCCGTCTTCGTATGAATTTTCGAGCAACTCAAAACGAAACTGATCGTTCGGCAAACATTTGCAAGCGATGTTATGGACTCTGGTGTTGAATATCCGTGTTCGTATGGATTTTCGAGCAACTAACAACGAAACTGAGGGTACGGCAAACATTTGCCAGCGATTCTATGGACTCTGGAGTTGAATATCCGTCTTCGTATAAATTTTCGAGCAACTAACAACGAAACTGAGGGTACGGCAAACATTTGCAAGCGATTTTATGGACTCTGGAGTCGGAGATCCGTCTTCGTATAAATTTTCGAGCAACTAACAACAAAACTGAGGGTACGGCAAACATTTGCAAGCGATTTTATGGACTCGGCAGTTGAAGATCCACCTTCGTATGAATTTTCGAACAACTACAAACGACAGTTAGGGTACGGCAAACATTTGCAAGCGATTTTATGGACTCTGGAGTTGAAGATCCGTCTTCGTATGAATTTTCGAACAACTAACAACGAGACTGAGGGTACGGCAAACATTTTCGTGCGATTTTATGGACTCTGGAGTTGAATATCCGTCTCCGTATGAATTTTCGAGCAACTAAAAACGAAAGTGACGGTACGGCAAACAGTTGCAAGCGATTTTATGGACTGTGGAGTTGAAGATCCACCTTCGTATGAATCCTCGAGCAACTAACAACGAAACTGAGGGTACGGCAAACATTTGCAAGCGATTTCATGGACTCTGGAGTCGGAGATCCGTCTTCGTATAAATTTTCGAGCAACTGACAACGAAACTGAGGGTACGGCAAACATTTGCAAGCGATTTCATGGACTCTGGAGTCGGAGATCCGTCTTCGTATGAATTTTCGAGCAACTAACAACGAAACTGAGGGTACGGCAAACATTTGCAAGCGATTTCATGGACTCTGGAGTTGAATATCCGTCTTCGTATGAATTTTCGAGCAACTAACAACGAGACTGAGGGTACGGCAAACATTTGCAAGCGATTTCATGGACTCTGGAGTCGGAGATCCGTCTTCGTATGAATTTTCGAGCAACTAAAAACGAAACTGATCGTTCGGCAAACATTTGCAAGCGATGTTATGGACTCTGGTGTTGAATATCCGTGTTCGTATGGATTTTCGAAAAACTACAAACGAAAGTTAGGGTACGGCAAACATTTGCAAGCGATTTTATGGACTCTGGAGTTGAATATCCGTCTTCGTATGAATTTTCGAGCAACTTAAAACGAAACTGAGGGTACGGCAACTATTCGCATGCGATTTTATGGACTCTGGAGCTACGGATGAATTTCCAAACAACCAAAAACGGAACTGATCGTTCGGCAAACATTTGCAAGCGATTTCATGGACTCTGGAGTTGAAGATCCGTCTTCGCAGGAATTTTCGAACAACTAACAAGGAGACTGAGGGTACGGCAAACATTTGCAAGCAATTTTGTGGACTCTGGAGTTGGAGATCCGTCTCCGTATGAATTTTCGAGCAACTAGAAACGAAACTGAGGGTACGGCAACTATTTGCACGCGATTTTATGGACTCTGCAGTTGGATATCCATCTTCGTATGAATTTTCGAGCAACTAGAAACGAAACTGAGGGTACGGCAACTATTTGCACGCGATTTTATGGACTCTGGAGTTGAAGATCCACCTTCGTATGAAGATTCGAGCAACTAAAAACGAAACTGATCGTTCGGCAAACATTTGCAAGCGATTTTATGGACTCTGGTGTTGAATATCCGTCTTCGTATGGATTTTCGAACAACTATAGACGGAACTGAGGGTACGGCAAACATTTGCAAGCGATTTTATGGACTCTGGAGTTGAAGATCCGTCTTCGCAGGAATTTTCGAACAACTAACAAGGAGACTGAGGGCACGGCAAACATTTGCAAGCAATTTTGTGGACTCTGGAGTTGGAGATCCGTCTCGGTATGAATTTTCGAGCAACTAGAAACGAAACTGAGGGTACGGCAACTATTGGCACGCGATTTTATGGACTCTGCAGTTGGATATCCGTCTTCGTATGAATTTTCGAGCAACTAGAAACGAAACTGAGGGTACGGCAACTATTTGCACGCGATTTTATGGACTCTGGAGTTGAGGATCCGTCTTCGCATGAATTTTCGAACAACTAACAACGGGACTGAGGGTACGGCAATATTTGCAAGCGATTTTATGGACTCTGGAGTTGAATATCCGTCTTCGTATGAATTTTCGAGCAACTAGAAACGAAACTGAGGGTACGGCAATTATTTGCAAGCGATTCTATGGACTCCGGAGTTGGAGATCCACCTTCGTATGATATTTCGAGCAACTAAAATCGAAACTGATCGTTCGGCAAACATTTGCAAGCGATTTTATGGACTCTGGAGTTGAATATCCGTCTACGTATGAATTTTCGAACAACTAACAACGAGACTGAGGGTACGGCAAACATTTTCGTGCGATTTTATGGACTCTGGAGTTGAATATCCGTCTTCGTATGAATTTTCGAGCAACTCAAAACGAAACTAAGCGTACGGCAAACATTTGCAAGCGATTTCATGAACTCTGGAGTTGAAGATCCGTCTCCGTATGGATTTTCAAACAACTAAAAACGGAACTGAAGGTTCGGCATACATTTGCAAGCGATTTTATGGACTCTGGAGTTGAATATCCGTCTTCGTATGAATTTTCGAGCAACTAAAAACGAAAGTGACGGTACGGCAAACATTTGCAAGCGAATTCATGGACTCTGGAGTTGAGGATCCGTCTTCGCATGAATTTTCGAACAACTAACAACGGGACTGAGGGTACGGCAAACATTTGCAAGCGATTTTATGGACTCTGGAGTTGAATATCCGTCTTCGTATGAATTTTCGAACAACTAACAACGAGACTGAGGGTACGGCAAACATTTTCGTGCGATTTTACGGACTCTGGAGTTGAATATCCGTCTTCGTATGAATTTTCGAGCAACTAACAACGAAAATGAGGGTACTGCAAACATTTGCGAGCGATTTTATGGACTCGGCAGTTGAAGATATACCTTCGTATTAATTTTCGAACAACTACAAACGAAAGTTAGGGTACGGCAAACATTTGCAAGCGATTTTATGGACTCTGGAGTTGAATATCCGTATTCGTATGAATTTTCGAGCAACTAAAAACGAAATTGAGGGTACGGCAACTATTTGCAAGCGATTTTATGGACTCTGGAGTCGGAGATCCGTCTTCGTATGGATTTTCGAGCAACTAAAAACGGAACTGAGGGTACGGCAAACAGTTGCAAGCGATTTTATGGACTCTGGAGATGAATATCCGTCTTCGTATGAATTTTCGAACAACTACAAACGAAAGTTAGGGTACGGCAAACATTTGCAAGCGATTTTATGGACTCTGGAGTTGAAAATCCGTCTCCGTATGAATTTTCGAGCAACTAGAACCGAAACTGAGGGTACGGCAAACATTTGCAAGCGATTCAATGGACTCGGCAGTTGAAGATCCACCTTCGTATGAATTTTCGAACAACTACAAACGAAAGTTAGGGTACGGCAAACATTTGCAAGCGATTTTATGGACTCTGGAGTTGAAGATCCGTCTTCGTATGAATTTTCGAACAACTAACAACGAGACTGAGGGTACGGCAAACATTTTCGTGCGATTTTATGGACTGTGGAGTTGAAGATCCACCATCGTATGAATCCTCGAGCAACAACAAACAAAACTGATCGTTCGGCAAACATTTGCAAGTGATTTTATGGACTCCGGAGTTGAATATCCGTCTTCGTATAAATTTTCGAGCAACTGACAACGAAACTGAGGGTACGGCAAACATTTGTAAGCGATTTCATGGACTCTGGAGTCGGAGATCCGTCTTCGTATGGATTCTCGAGCAACTAACAACGAAACTGAGGGTACGGCAAACATTTGCAAGCGATTTTATGAACTCTGGAGTTGAAGATCCGTCTCCGTATGGATTTTCAAACAACTAAAAACGGAACTGAAGGTTCGGCATACATTTGCAAGCGATTTTATGGACTCTGGTGTTGAATATCCGTCTTCGTATGAATTTTCGAACAACTAACAACGAGACTGAGGGTACGGCAAACATTTTCGTGCGATTTTACGGACTCTGGAGTTGAATATCCGTCTTCGTATGAATTTTCGAGCAACTCAAAACGAAACTAAGCGTACGGCAAACATTTGCAAGCGATTTCATGAACTCTGGAGTTGAAGATCCGTCTCCGTATGGATTTTCAAACAACTAAAAACGGAACTGAAGGTTCGGCATACATTTGCAAGCGATTTTATGGACTCTGGAGTTGAATATCCGTCTTCGTATGAATTTTCGAGCAACTAAAAACGAAAGTGACGGTACGGCAAACATTTGCAAGCAATTTTGTGGACTCTGGAGTTGAAGATCCACCTTCGTATGAAGTTTCGAGCAGCTAAAAACGAAACTGATCGTTCGGCAAACATTTGCAAGCGATGTTATGGACTCTGGTGTTGAATATCCGGCTTCGTATGAATTTTCGAGCAACTTAAAACGAAACTGAGGGTACGGCAACTATTCGCATGCGATTTTATGGACTCTGGAGTTACGGATGAATTTCCGAGCAACCAAAAACGAAACTGATCGTTCGGCAAACATTTGCAAGCAATTTTATGGACTCTGGTGTTGAATATCCGTCTCCGTATGAATTTTCGAGCAACTAGAAACGAAACTGAGGGTACGGCAACTATTTGCACGCGATTTTATGGACTCTGGAGTTGAAGATCCACCTTCGTATGAATTTACGAGCAACTAAAAACGAAACTGAGGGTACGGCAAACATTTGCAAGCGATTTTATGGTCTCCGGAGTTGAGGATCCGTCTTCGTATGAATTTTTGAGCAACTAAAAACGAAACTAAGCGTACGGCAAACATTTGCAAGCGATTTTATGGACTCTGGAGTTGAATATCCGTCTCCGTATGAATTTTCGAGCAACTAGAAACGAAACTGAGGGTACGGCAACTATTTGCACGCGATTTTATGGACTCTGGAGTTGAAGATCCACCTTCGTATGAATTTACGAGCAACTAAAAACGAAACTGATCGTTCGGCAAGCGATTGCAAGCGATTTTATGGACTCTGGTTTTGAATATCCGTCTTCGTATGAATTTTCGAGCAACTAAAAACGAAACTGAGGGTACGGCAAACATTTGCAAGCGATTTTATGGTTTCCGGAGTTGAGGATCCGTCTTCGTATGAATTTTCGAGCAACTAAAAACGAAACTAAGCGTACGGCAAACATTTGCAAGCGATTTTATGGACTCTGGAGTTGAATATCCGTCTTCGTATGAATTTTCGAGCAACTAAAAACGAAAGTGACGGTACGGCAAACATTTGCAAGCAATTTTGTGGACTCTTGAGTTGGAGATCCGTCTCCGTATGAATTTTCGAGCAACTAGAAACGAAACTGAGGGTACGGCAACTATTTGCACGCGATTTTATGGACTCTGGAGTTGAAGATCCACCTTCGTATGAAGTTTCGAGCAACTGAAAACGAAACTGATCGTTCGGCAAACAATTGCAAGCGATTTTATGGACTCTGGTTTTGAATATCCGTCTTCGTATGAATTCTCGAGCAACTAAAAACAAAACTGATCGTTCGGCAAACATTTGCAAGCGATTTTATGGACTCTGGTTTTGAATATCCGTCTTCGTATGAATTCTCGAGCAACTAAAAACAAAACTGATCGTTCGGCAAACATTTGCAAGCGAATTTATGGACTATGGAGTCGGAGATCCGTCTTCGTATGGATTTTCGAGCAACTATAAACGGAACTGAGGGTACGGCAAACATTTGCAAGCGATTTTATGGACTCTGGAGTTGAAGATCCACCTTCGTATGAATTTACGAGCAACTGAAAACGGAACTGATCGTACGGCAAACATTTGCAAGCGATTTTATGGACTCTGGAGTTGAAGATCCACCTTCGTATGAATTTACGAGCAACTGAAAACGGAACTGAGGGTACGGCAATATTTGCAAGCGATTTTATGGACTCTGGAGTTAAAAATCCGTCTCTGTATGAATTTTCGAGCAACTAGAAACGAAACTGAGGGTACGGCAAACATTTGCAAGCGATTTTATGGACTCTGGAGTTGGAGATCCACCTTCGTATGAATTTTCGAACAACTAACAACGAGACTGAGGGTATGGCAAACATTTTCAAGCGATTTTATGGACTCTGGAGTTGAATATCCGTCTTCGTATGAATTTTCGAGCAACTGAAAACGAAACTGAGGGTACGGCAAACATTTGCAAGCGATTTTATGGACTCTGGAGTTGCAAATCCGTCTTCGTATAAATTTTCGAGCAACTAAAAAGGAAAGTGAGGGTACGGCAAACATTTGCAAGCGATTTCATGGACTCTGGAGTTGAAGATCCGTCTTCGTAAGAATTTTCGAGCAACTAAAAACGGAAGTGAGGGTACGGCAAACATTTGCAAGCGATTTCATGGACTCTGGAGTTGAAGATCCGTCTTCGTATGAATTTTCGAACAACTAACAACGAGACTGAGGGTACGGCAAACATTTTCGTGCGATTTCATGGACTCTGTAGTTGAATATCCGTCTTCGTATGAATTTTCGAGCAACTAAAAACGAAACTGATCGTTCGGCAAACATTTGCAAGCGATTTCATGGACTCTGGAGTTGAATATCCGTCTCCGTATGAATTTTCGAGCAACTAGAAACGAAACTGAGGGTACGGCAAACAGTTGCAAGCGATTTTATGGACTCTGGAGTCGGAGATCCGTCTTCGTATGGATTTTCGAGCAACTAAAAACGGAACTGAGGGTACGGCAAACAGTTGCAAGCGATTTTATGGACTCTGGAGATGAATATCCGTCTTCGTATGAATTTTCGAACAACTACAAACGAAAGTTAGGGTACGGCAAACATTTGCAAGCGATTTTATGGACTCTGGAGTTGAAAATCCGTCTCCGTATGAATTTTCGAGCAACTAGAAACGAAACTGAGGGTACGGCAAACATTTGCAAGCGATTCAATGGACTCGGCAGTTGAAGATCCACCTTCGTATGAATTTTCGAACAACTACAAACGAAAGTTAGGGTACGGCAAACATTTGCAAGCGATTTTATGGACTCTGGAGTTGAAGATCCGTCTTCGTATGAATTTTCGAACAACTAACAACGAGACTGAGGGTACGGCAAACATTTTCGTGCGATTTTATGGACTGTGGAGTTGAAGATCCACCATCGTATGAATCCTCGAGCAACAACAAACAAAACTGATCGTTCGGCAAACATTTGCAAGTGATTTTATGGACTCCGGAGTTGAATATCCGTCTTCGTATAAATTTTCGAGCAACTGACAACGAAACTGAGGGTACGGCAAACATTTGCAAGCGATTTCATGGACTCTGGAGTCGGAGATCCGTCTTCGTATGGATTCTCGAGCAACTAACAACGAAACTGAGGGTACGGCAAACATTTGCAAGCGATTTTATGAACTCTGGAGTTGAAGATCCGTCTCCGTATGGATTTTCAAACAACTAAAAACGGAACTGAAGGTTCGGCATACATTTGCAAGCGATTTTATGGACTCTGGAGTTGAATATCCGTCTTCGTATGAATTTTCGAGCAACTAAAAACGAAACTGATCGTTCGGCAAACATTTGCAAGCGATGTTATGGACTCTGGTGTTGAATATCCGTCTTCGTATGGATTTTCGAGCAACTAACAACGAAACTGAGGGTACGGCAAACATTTGCAAGCGATTTTATGAACTCTGGAGTTGAAGATCCGTCTCCGTATGGATTTTCAAACAACTAAAAACGGAACTGAAGGTTCGGCATACATTTGCAAGCGATTTTATGGACTCTGGAGTTGAATATCCGTCTTCGTATGATTTTTCGAGCAACTAAAAACGAAACTGATCGTTCGGCAAACATTTGCAAGCGATGTTATGGACTCTGGTGTTGAAGATCCGTCTTCGTAAGAATTTTCGAGCAACTAAAAACGGAAGTGAGGGTACGGCAAACATTTGCAAGCGATTTCATGGACTCTGGAGTTGAAGATCCGTCTTCGTATGAATTTTCGAACAACTAACAACGAGACTGAGGGTACGGCAAACATTTTCGTGCGATTTCATGGACTCTGTAGTTGAATATCCGTCTTCGTATGAATTTTCGAGCAACTAAAAACGAAACTGATCGTTCGGCAAACATTTGCAAGCGATTTCATGGACTCTGGAGTTGAATATCCGTCTCCGTATGAATTTTCGAGCAACTAGAAACGAAACTGAGGGTACGGCAAACAGTTGCAAGCGATTTTATGGACTCTGGAGTCGGAGATCCGTCTTCGTATGGATTTTCGAGCAACTAAAAACGGAACTGAGGGTACGGCAAACAGTTGCAAGCGATTTTATGGACTCTGGAGATGAATATCCGTCTTCGTATGAATTTTCGAGCAACTAACAACGAAAATGAGGGTACTGCAAACATTTGCGAGCGATTTTATGGACTCTGGAGATGAATATCCGTCTTCGTATTAATTTTCGAACAACTACAAACGAAAGTTAGGGTACGGCAAACATTTGCAAGCGATTTTATGGACTCTGGAGTTGAAAATCCGTCTCCGTATGAATTTTCGAGCAACTAGAAACGAAACTGAGGGTACGGCAAACATTTGCAAGCGATTCTATGGACTCGGCAGTTGAAGATCCACCTTCGTATGAATTTTCGAACAACTACAAACGAAAGTTAGGGTACGGCAAACATTTGCAAGCGATTTTATGGACTCTGGAGTCGGAGATCCGTCTTCGTATGGATTTTCGAGCAACTAAAAACGGAACTGAGGGTACGGCAAACATTTGCAAGCGATTCTATGGACTCGGCAGTTGAAGATCCACCTTCGTATGAATTTTCGAACAACTACAAACGAAAGTTAGGGTACGGCAAACATTTGCAAGCGATTTTATGGACTCTGGAGTCGGAGATCCGTCTTCGTATGGATTTTCGAGCAACTAAAAACGAAACTGATCGTTCGGCAAACATTTGCAAGCGATTTCATGGACTCTGGAGTTGAATATCCGTCTCCGTATGAATTTTCGAGCAACTAGAAACGAAACTGAGGGTACGGCAAACAGTTGCAAGCGATTTTATGGACTCTGGAGTCGGAGATCCGTCTTCGTATGGATTTTCGAGCAACTAAAAACGGAACTGAGGGTACGGCAAACAGTTGCAAGCGATTTTATGGACTCTGGAGATGAATATCCGTCTTCGTATGAATTTTCGAGCAACTAACAACGAAAATGAGGGTACTGCAAACATTTGCGAGCGATTTTATGGACTCTGGAGATGAATATCCGTCTTCGTATTAATTTTCGAACAACTACAAACGAAAGTTAGGGTACGGCAAACATTTGCAAGCGATTTTATGGACTCTGGAGTTGAAAATCCGTCTTCGTATGGATTTTCGAGCAACTATAAACGGAACTGAGGGTACGGCAAACATTTGCAAGCGATTTTATGGACTCTGGAGTTGAAGATCCACCTTCGTATGAATTTACGAGCAACTGAAAACGGAACTGATCGTACGGCAAACATTTGCAAGCGATTTTATGGACTCTGGAGTTGAAGATCCACCTTCGTATGAATTTACGAGCAACTGAAAACGGAACTGAGGGTACGGCAATATTTGCAAGCGATTTTATGGACTCTGGAGTTAAAAATCCGTCTCTGTATGAATTTTCGAGCAACTAGAAACGAAACTGAGGGTACGGCAAACATTTGCAAGCGATTTTATGGACTCTGGAGTTGGAGATCCACCTTCGTATGAATTTTCGAACAACTAACAACGAGACTGAGGGTATGGCAAACATTTTCAAGCGATTTTATGGACTCTGGAGTTGAATATCCGTCTTCGTATGAATTTTCGAGCAACTGAAAACGAAACTGAGGGTACGGCAAACATTTGCAAGCGATTTTATGGACTCTGGAGTTGCAAATCCGTCTTCGTATAAATTTTCGAGCAACTAAAAAGGAAAGTGAGGGTACGGCAAACATTTGCAAGCGATTTCATGGACTCTGGAGTTGAAGATCCGTCTTCGTAAGAATTTTCGAGCAACTAAAAACGGAAGTGAGGGTACGGCAAACATTTGCAAGCGATTTCATGGACTCTGGAGTTGAAGATCCGTCTTCGTATGAATTTTCGAACAACTAACAACGAGACTGAGGGTACGGCAAACATTTTCGTGCGATTTCATGGACTCTGTAGTTGAATATCCGTCTTCGTATGAATTTTCGAGCAACTAAAAACGAAACTGATCGTTCGGCAAACATTTGCAAGCGATTTCATGGACTCTGGAGTTGAATATCCGTCTCCGTATGAATTTTCGAGCAACTAGAAACGAAACTGAGGGTACGGCAAACAGTTGCAAGCGATTTTATGGACTCTGGAGTCGGAGATCCGTCTTCGTATGGATTTTCGAGCAACTAAAAACGGAACTGAGGGTACGGCAAACAGTTGCAAGCGATTTTATGGACTCTGGAGTTGAAGATCCGTCTTCGTATAAATTTTCGAGCAACTAACAACGAAACTGAGTGTACGGCAAACAGTTGCAAGCGATTTTATGGACTGTGGAGTTGAAGATCCACCTTCGTATGAATCCTCGAGCAACTACAAACGAAAGTTAGGGTACGGCAAACATTTGCAAGCGATTTTATGGACTCTGGAGTTGAAGATCCGTCTTCGTATGAATTTTCGAACAACTAACAACGAGACTGAGGGTACGGCAAACATTTGCGAGCGATTTTATGGACTCTGGAGATGAATATCCGTCTTCGTATTAATTTTCGAACAACTACAAACGAAAGTTAGGGTACGGCAAACATTTGCAAGCGATTTTATGGACTCTGGAGTTGAAAATCCGTCTCCGTATGAATTTTCGAGCAACTAGAAACGAAACTGAGGGTACGGCAAACATTTGCAAGCGATTCTATGGACTCGGCAGTTGAAGATCCACCTTCGTATGAATTTTCGAACAACTAACAACGAAAATGAGGGTACTGCAAACATTTGCGAGCGATTTTATGGACTCTGGAGATGAATATCCGTCTTCGTATTAATTTTCGAACAACTACAAACGAAAGTTAGGGTACGGCAAACATTTGCAAGCGATTTTATGGACTCTGGAGTTGAAAATCCGTCTCCGTATGAATTTTCGAGCAACTAGAAACGAAACTGAGGGTACGGCAAACATTTGCAAGCGATTCTATGGACTCGGCAGTTGAAGATCCACCTTCGTATGAATTTTCGAACAACTACAAACGAAAGTTAGGGTACGGCAAACATTTGCAAGCGATTTTATGGACTCTGGAGTTGAAGATCCGTCTTCGTATGAATTTTCGAACAACTAACAACGAGACTGAGGGTACGGCAAACATTTTCGTGCGATTTTATGGACTGTGGAGTTGAAGATCCACCATCGTATGAATCCTCGAGCAACAACAAACAAAACTGATCGTTCGGCAAACATTTGCAAGTGATTTTATGGACTCCGGAGTTGAATATCCGTCTTCGTATAAATTTTCGAGCAACTGACAACGAAACTGAGGGTACGGCAAACATTTGCAAGCGATTTCATGGACTCTGGAGTCGGAGATCCGTCTTCGTATGGATTTTCGAGCAACTAACAACGAAACTGAGGGTACGGCAAACATTTGCAAGCGATTTTATGAACTCTGGAGTTGAAGATCCGTCTCCGTATGGATTTTCAAACAACTAAAAACGGAACTGAAGGTTCGGCATACATTTGCAAGCGATTTTATGGACTCTGGAGTTGAATATCCGTCTTCGTATGAATTTTCGAGCAACTAAAAACGAAACTGATCGTTCGGCAAACATTTGCAAGCGATGTTATGGACTCTGGTGTTGAAGATCCGTCTTCGTAAGAATTTTCGAGCAAGTAAAAACGGAAGTGAGGGTACGGCAAACATTTGCAAGCGATTTCATGGACTCTGGAGTTGAAGATCCGTCTTCGTAAGAATTTTCGAGCAACTAAAAACGGAAGTGAGGGTACGGCAAACATTTGCAAGCGATTTCATGGACTCTGGAGTTGAAGATCCGTCTCCGTATGAATTTTCGAGCAACTAGAAACGAAACTGAGGGTACGGCAAACAGTTGCAAGCGATTTTATGGACTCTGGAGTCGGAGATCCGTCTTCGTATGGATTTTCGAGCAACTAAAAACGGAACTGAGGGTACGGCAAACAGTTGCAAGCGATTTTATGGACTCTGGAGATGAATATCCGTCTTCGTATGAATTTTCGAGCAACTAACAACGAAAATGAGGGTACTGCAAACATTTGCGAGCGATTTTATGGACTCTGGAGATGAATATCCGTCTTCGTATTAATTTTCGAACAACTACAAACGAAAGTTAGGGTACGGCAAACATTTGCAAGCGATTTTATGGACTCTGGAGTTGAAAATCCGTCTCCGTATGAATTTTCGAGCAACTAGAAACGAAACTGAGGGTACGGCAAACATTTGCAAGCGATTCTATGGACTCGGCAGTTGAAGATCCACCTTCGTATGAATTTTCGAACAACTACAAACGAAAGTTAGGGTACGGCAAACATTTGCAAGCGATTCTATGGACTCGGCAGTTGAAGATCCGTCTTCGTATGAATTTTCGAACAACTAACAACGAGACTGAGGGTACGGCAAACATTTTCGTGCGATTTTATGGACTGTGGAGTTGAAGATCCACCATCGTATGAATCCTCGAGCAACAACAAACAAAACTGATCGTTCGGCAAACATTTGCAAGTGATTTTATGGACTCCGGAGTTGAATATCCGTCTTCGTATAAATTTTCGAGCAACTGACAACGAAACTGAGGGTACGGCAAACATTTGCAAGCGATTTCATGGTCTCTGGAGTCGGAGATCCGTCTTCGTATGGATTTTCGAGCAACTAACAACAAAACTGAGGGTACGGCAAACATTTGCAAGCGATTTTATGAACTCTGGAGTTGAAGATCCGTCTCCGTATGGATTTTCAAACAACTAAAAACGGAACTGAAGGTTCGGCATACATTTGCAAGCGATTTTATGGACTCTGGAGTTGAATATCCGTCTTCGTATGAATTTTCGAGCAACTAAAAACGAAACTGATCGTTCGGCAAACATTTGCAAGCGATGTTATGGACTCTGGTGTTGAATATCCGTCTTCGTATGGATTTTCGAGCAACTAACAACGAAACTGAGGGTACGGCAAACATTTGCAAGCGATTTTATGAACTCTGGAGTTGAAGATCCGTCTCCGTATGGATTTTCAAACAACTAAAAACGGAACTGAAGGTTCGGCATACATTTGCAAGCGATTTTATGGACTCTGGAGTTGAATATCCGTCTTCGTATGATTTTTCGAGCAACTAAAAACGAAACTGATCGTTCGGCAAACATTTGCAAGCGATGTTATGGACTCTGGTGTTGAATATCCGTCTTCGTATGGATTTTCGAGCAACTAACAACGAAACTGAGGGTACGGCAAACATTTGCAAGCGATTTTATGGACTCTGGAGTTGAATATCCGTCTTCGTATAAATTTTCGAGCAACTAACAACGAAACTGAGGGTACGGCAAACATTTGCAAGCGATTTTATGGACTCTGGAGTCGGAGATCCGTCTTCGTATAAATTTTCGAGCAACTAACAACAAAACTGAGGGTACGGCAAACATTTGCAAGCGATTCTATGGACTCTGGAGTCGGAGATCCGTCTTCGTATAAATTTTCGAGCAACTAACAACGAAACTGAGGGTACGGCAAACAATTGCAAGCGATTTCATGGACTCTGGAGTTGAATATCCGTCTTCGTATGAATTTTCGAGCAACTAAAAACGGAACTGAGGGTACGGCAAACATTTGCGAGCGATTTCATGGACTCTGGAGTTGAAAATCCGTCTTCGTATGAATTTTCGAGCAACTAAAATCGAAACTGAGGGTACGGCAACTATTTGCAAGCGATTTTATGGACTCGGCAGTTGAAGATCCACCTTCGTATGAATTTTCGAACAACTACAAACGAAAGTTAGGGTACGGCAAACATTTGCAAGCGATTTTATGGACTCTGGAGTTGAAGATCCGTCTTCGTATAAATTTTCGAGCAACTAACAACGAAACTGAGTGTACGGCAAACAGTTGCAAGCGATTTTATGGACTGTGGAGTTGAAGATCCACCTTCGTATGAATCCTCGAGCAACTACAAACAAAACTGATCGTTCGGCAAACATTTGCAAGCGATTTTATGGACTCTGTAGTTGAATATCCGTCTTCGTATAAATTTTCGAGCAACTGACAACGAAACTGAGGGTACGGCAAACATTTGCAAGCGATTTCATGGACTCTGGAGTCGGAGATCCGTCTTCGTATGAATTTTCGAGCAACTAACAACGAAACTGAGGGTACGGCAAACATTTGCAAGCGATTCTATGGACTCTGGAGATGAATATCCGTCTTCGTATGAATTTTCGAGCAACTAACAACAAAACTGCTGGTACGGCAAACATTTGCAAGCGATTTTATGGACTCTGGAGTCGGAGATCTGTCTTCGTATAAATTTTCGAGCAACTAACAACAAAACTGAGGGTACGGCAAACATTTGCAAGCGATTTTATGGACTCTGGAGTTGAAAATCCATCTGCGTATGAATTTTCGAGCAACTAAAAACGAAACTGAGGGTACGGCAACTATTTGCAAGCGATTTTATGGACTCGGCAGATGAAGATCCACCTTCGTATGAATTTTCGAACAACTACAAACGAAAGTTAGGGTACGGCAAACATTTGCAAGCGATTTTATGGACTCTGGAGTTGAAGATCCGTCTTCGTATGAATTTTCGAACAACTAACAACGAGACTGAGGGTACGGCAAGCATTTTCGTGCGATTTTATGGACTCTGGAGTTGCAAATCCGTCTTCGTATAAATTTTCGAGCAACTAAAAAGGAAAGTGAGGGTACGGCAAACATTTGCAAGCGATTTCATGGACTCTGGAGTTGAAGATCCGTCTTCGTAAGAATTTTCGAGCAACTAAAAACGGAAGTGAGGGTACGGCAAACATTTGCAAAGGATTTCATGGACTCTGGAGTTGAAGATCCGTCTTCGTATGAATTTTCGAGCAACTAGAAACGGAACTGAGGGTACGGCAAACATTTGCAAGCGATTTTATGGACTCTGGAGTTGAAGATCCGTCTTCGTATGAATTTTCGAACAACTAACAACGAGACTGAGGGTACGGCAAACATTTTCGTGCGATTTTATGGACTCTGGAGTTGAATATCCGTCTCCGTATGAATTTTCGAGCAACTAAAAACGAAAGTGACGGTACGGCAAACATTTGCAAGCAATTTTGTGGACTCTGGAGTTGAAGATCCACCTTCGTATGGATTTTCGAGCAACTAACAACGAAACTGAGGGTACGGCAAACAGTTGCAAGCGATTTTATGGACTGTGGAGTTGAAGATCCACCTTCGTATGAATCCTCGAGCAACTACAAACAAAACTGATCGTTCGGCAAACATTTGCAAGTGATTTTATGGACTCCGGAGTTGAATATCCGTCTTCGTATGGATTTTCGAGCAACTAACAACGAAACTGAGGGTACGGCAAACATTTGCAAGCGATTTTATGGACTCTGGAGTTGAATATCCGTCTTCGTATGGATTTTCGAGCAACTAACAACGAAACTGAGGGTACGGCAAACATTTGCAAGCGATTTTATGAACTCTGGAGTTGAAGATCCGTCTCCGTATGGATTTTCAAACAACTAAAAACGGAACTGAAGGTTCGGCATACATTTGCAAGCGATTTTATGGACTCTGGAGTTGAATATCCGTCTTCGTATGAATTTTCGAGCAACTAAAAACGAAACTGATCGTTCGGCAAACATTTGCAAGCGATGTTATGGACTCTGGTGTTGAATATCCGTCTTCGTATGGATTTTCGAGCAACTAACAACGAAACTGAGGGTACGGCAAACATTTGCAAGCGATTTTATGGACTCTGGAGTCGGAGATCCGTCTTCGTATAAATTTTCGAGCAACTAACAGCAAAACTGAGGGTACGGCAAACATTTGCAAGCGATTCTATGGACTCTGGAGTCGGAGATCCGTCTTCGTATAAATTTTCGAGCAACTAACAACGAAACTGAGGGTACGGCAAACATTTGCAAGCGATTTCATGGACTCTGGAGTTGAATATCCGTCTTCGTATGAATTTTCGAGCAACTAAAAACGGAACTGAGGGTACGGCAAACATTTGCGAGCGATTTCATGGACTCTGGAGTTGAAAATCCGTCTTCGTATGAATTTTCGAGCAACTAAAAACGAAACTGAGGGTACGGCAACTATTTGCAAGCGATTTTATGGACTCGGCAGTTGAAGATCCACCTTCGTATGAATTTTCGAACAACTACAAACGAAAGTTAGGGTACGGCAAACATTTGCAAGCGATTGTATGGACTCTGGACTTGAAGATCCGTCTTCGTATAAATTTTCGAGCAACTAACAACGAAACTGAGGGTACGGCAAACAGTTGCAAGCGATTTTATGGACTGTGGAGTTGAATATCCGTCTTCGTATAAATTTTCGAGCAACTGACAACGAAACTGAGGGTACGGCAAACATTTGCAAGCGATTTCATGGACTCTGGAGTCGGAGATCCGTCTTCGTATGAATTTTCGAGCAACTAACAACGAAACTGAGGGTACGGCAAACATTTGCAAGCGATTTCATGGACTCTGGAGTTGAATATCCGTCTTCGTATGAATTTTCGAGCAACTAGAAACGAAACTGAGGGTACGGCAAACATTTGCAAGCGATTCTATGGACTCTGGAGTTGAATATCCGTCTTCGTATGAATTTTCGAGCAACTAACAACAAAACTGAGGGTACGGCAAACATTTGCAAGCGATTTTATGGACTCTGGAGTCGGAAATCTGTCTTCGTATAAATTTTCGAGCAACTAACAACAAAACTGAGGGTACGGCAAACATTTGCAAGCGATTCTATGGACTCTGGAGTCGAAGATCCGTCTTCGTATAAATTTTCGAGCAACTAACAACGAAACTGAGGGTACGGCAAACATTTGCAAGCGATTTCATGGACTCTGGAGTTGAATATCCGTCTTCGTATGAATTTTCGAGCGACTAAAAACGGAACTGAGGGTACGGCAAACATTTGCGAGCGATTTTATGGACTCTGGAGTTGAAAATCCGTCTGCGTATGAATTTTCGAGCAACTAAAAACGAAACTGAGGGTACGGCAACTATTTGCAAGCGATTTTATGGACTCGGCAGATGAAGATCCACCTTCGTATGAATTTTCGAACAACTAACAACGAGACTGAGGGTACGGCAACTATTTGCCAGCGATTTTATGGACTCCGGAGTTGAGGATCCGTCTTCGTATGAATTTTCGAGCAACTAAAAACGAAACTAAGCGTACGGCAAACATTTGCAAGCGATTTTATGGACTCTGGTGTTGAATATCCGTCTCCGTATGAATTTTCGAGCAACTAGAAACGAAACTGAGGGTACGGCAATTATTTGCAAGCGATTCTATGGACTCCGGAGTTGGAGATCCACCTTCGTATGATATTTCGAGCAACTAAAATCGAAACTGATCGTTCGGCAAACATTTGCAAGCGATTTTATGGACTCTGGAGTTGAATATCCGTCTTCGTATGAATTTTCGAACAACTAACAACGAGACTGAGGGTACGGCAAACATTTTCGTGCGATTTTATGGGCTCTGGAGTTGAATATCCGTCTTCGTATGAATTTTCGAGCAACTCAAAACGAAACTAAGCGTACGGCAAACATTTGCAAGCGATTTCATGAACTCTGGAGTTGAAGATCCGTTTCCGTATGGATTTTCAAACAACTAAAAACGGAACTGAAGGTTCGGCATACATTTGCAAGCGATTTTATGGACTCTGGAGTTGAATATCCGTCTTCGTATGAATTTTCGAGCAACTAAAAACGAAAGTGACGGTACGGCAAACATTTGCAAGCAATTTTGTGGACTCTGGAGTTGAAGATCCACCTTCGTATGAAGTTTCGAGCAACTAAAAACGAAACTGATCGTTCGGCAAACATTTGCAAGCGATGTTATGGACTCTGGTGTTGAATATCCGGCTTCGTATGAATTTTCGAGCAACTTAAAACGAAACTGAGGGTACGGCAACTATTCGCATGCGATTTTATGGACTCTGGAGTTACGGATGAATTTCCGAGCAACCAAAAACGAAACTGATCGTTCGGCAAACATTTGCAAGCAATTTTATGGACTCTGGTGTTGAATATCCGTCTCCGTATGAATTTTCGAGCAACTAGAAACGAAACTGAGGGTACGGCAACTATTTGCACGCGATTTTATGGACTCTGGAGTTGAAGATCCACCTTCGTATGAAGTTTCGAGCATCTAAAACCGAAACTGATCGTTCGGCAAACCTTTGCAAGCGATTTTATGGACTCTGGAGTTGAATATCCGTCTTCGTACGAATTTTCGAGCAACTTAAAACGAAACAGAGGGTACGGCAACTATTCGCATGCGATTTTGTGGACTCCGCAGTTGGATATCCGTCTTCGTATGAATTTTCGAGCAACTAGAAACGAAACTGAGGGTACGTCAAACATTTGCAAGCGATTTTATGGTCTCCGCAGTTGGATATCCGTCTTCGCAGGAATTTTCGAACAACTAACAAGGAGACTGAGGGTACGGCAAGCATTTGCAAGCGATTTTGTGGACTCCGCAGTTGGATATCCGTCTTCGTTTGAATTTTCGAGCAACTAGAAATGAAACTGAGGGTACGTCAAACATTTGCAAGCGATTTTATGGACTCCGCAGTTGGATATCCGTCTTCGCAGGAATTTTCGAACAACTAACAAGGAGACTGAGGGTACGGCAAACATTTGCAAGCGATTTTGTGGACTCTGGAGTTGGAGATCCGTCTTCGCAGGAATTTTCGAACAACTAACAAGGAGACTGAGGGTACGGCAAGCATTTGCAAGCGATTTTGTGGACGCCGCAGTTGGATATCCGTCTTCGTATGAATTTTCGAGCAACTAAAAACGAAACTGAGGGAACGGCAAACATTTGCAAGCGAATTTATGGACTATGGAGTCGGAGATCCGTCTTCGTATGGATTTTCGATCAACTAAAAACGAAACTGAGGGAACGGCAAACATTTGCAAGCGATTTTATGGACTCTGGAGTTGAAGATCCACCTTCGTATGAATTTACGAGCAACTGAAAACGGAACTGATCGTACGGCAAACATTTGCAAGCGATTTTATGGACTCTGGAGTTGAAGATCCACCTTCGTATGAATTTACGAGCAACTGAAAACGGAACTGAGGGTACGGCAATATTTGCAAGCGATTTTATGGACTCTGGAGTTAAAAATCCGTCTCTGTATGAATTTTCGAGCAACTAGAAACGAAACTGAGGGTACAGCAAACATTTGCAAGCGATTTTATGGACTCTGGAGTTGGAGATCCACCTTCGTATGAATTTTCGAACAACTAACAACGAGACTGAGGGTATGGCAAACATTTTCAAGCGATTTTATGGACTCGTGAGTTGAATATCCGTCTTCGTATGAATTTTCGAGCAACTGAAAACGAAACTGAGGGTACGGCAAACATTTGCAAGCGATTTTATGGACTCTGGAGTTGCAAATCCGTCTTCGTCTAAATTTTCGAGCAACTAAAAAGGAAAGTGAGGGTACGGCAAACATTTGCAAGCGATTTCATGGACTCTGGAGTTGAAGATCCGTCTTCGTAAGAATTTTCGAGCAACTAAAAACGGAAGTGAGGGTACGGCAAACATTTGCAAGCCATTTCATGGACTCTGGAGTTGAAGATCCGTCTTCGTATGAATTTTCGAACAACTAACAACGAGACTGAGGGTACGGCAAACATTTGCAAGCGATTTTATGGACTCTGCAGTTGGATATCCGTCTTCGTATGAATTTTCGAGCAACTAGAAACGAAACTGAGGGTACGGCAACTATTTGCACGCGATTTTATGGACTCTGGGGTTGAAGATCCACCTTCGTATGAATTTACGAGCAACTAAAAACGAAACTGATCGTTCGGCAAACAATTGCAAGCGATTTTATGGACTCTGGTTTCGAATATCCGTCTTCGTATGAATTTTCGAGCAACTAACAACGAAAGTGAGGGTACGGCAAACATTTGCAAGCGATTTTATGGACTCTGGAGTAGAGGATCCGTCTTCGCATGAATTTTCGAACAACTGACAACGAGACTGAGGGTACGGCAACTATTTGCACGCGATTTTATGGACTCTGGAGTTGAAGATCCACCTTCGTATGAATTTACGAGCAACTAAAAACGAAACTGATCGTTCGGCAAACAATTGCAAGCGATTTTATGGACTCTGGTTTTGAATATCCGTCTTCGTATGAATTTTCGAGCAACTAAAAACGAAACTGAGGGTACGGCAAACATTTGCAAGCGATTTTATGGACTCTGGTTTTGAATATCCGTCTTCGTATGAATTTTCGAGCAACTAAAAACGAAACTAAGCGTACGGCAAACATTTGCAAGCGATTTTATGGACTCTGGAGTTGAAGATCCACCTTCGTATGAAGTTTCGAGCATCTAAAACCGAAACTGATCGTTCGGCAAACATTTGCAAGCGATGTTATGGACTCTGGTGTTGAATATCCGTCTTCGTATGAATTTTCGAGCAACTAAAAACGAAACTGAGGGTACGGCAAACATTTGCAAGCGAATTTATGGACTCTGGAGTTGAAGATCCACCTTCGTATGAAGTTTCGAGCATCTAAAACCGAAACTGATCGTTCGGCAAACATTTGCAAGCGATGTTATGGACTCTGGAGTTAAAAATCCGTCTCCGTATGAATTTTCGAGCAACTAGAAACGAAACTGAGGGTACGGCAAACAGTTGCAAGCGATTTTATGGACTCTGGAGTCGGAGATCCGTCTTCGTATGGATTTTCGAGCAACTAAAAACGGAACTGAGGGTACGGCAAACAGTTGCGAGCGATTTTATGGACTCTGGAGATGAATATCCGTCTTCGTATGAATTTTCGAGCAACTAACAACGAAAATGAGGGTACTGCAAACATTTGCGAGCGATTTTATGGACTCGGCAGTTGAAGATCCACCTTCGTATTAATTTTCGAACAACTAAAAACGAAATTGAGGGTACGGCAAACATTTGCAAGCGATTTTATGGACTCTGGAGTTGAATATCCGTATTCGTATGAATTTTCGAGCAACTAAAAACGAAATTGAGGGTACGGCAAACATTTGCAAGCGATTTTATGGACTCCGGAGTTGAGGATCCGTCTTCGTATGGATTTTCGAGCAACTCACAACGAAACTGAGGGTACGGCAAACATTTGCAAGCGATTCTATGGACTCTGGAGTCGGAGATCCGTCTTCGTATGGATTTTCGAACAACTAAAAACGGAACTGAGGGTACGGCAAACATTTGCAAGCGATGTTATGGACTCTGGTGTTGAATATCCGTCTCCGTATGAATTTTCGAGCAACTAGAAACGAAACTGAGGGTACGGCAATTATTTGCAAGCGATTTTATGGACTCTGGAGTTGAAAATCCACCTTCGTATGAAGTTTCGAGCAACTAAAAACGAAACTGATCGTTCGGCAAACATTTGCAAGCGATGTTATGGACTCTGGAGTTGAATATCCGTCTTCGTATGAATTTTCGAACAACTAACAACGAGACTGAGGGTACGGCAAACATTTTCGTGCGATTTTATGGGCTCTGGAGTTGAATATCCGTCTTCGTATGAATTTTCGAGCAACTCAAAACGAAACTAAGCGTACGGCAAACATTTGCAAGCGATTTCATGAACTCTGGAGTTGAAGATCCGTCTCCGTATGGATTTTCAAACAACTAAAAACGGAACTGAAGGTTCGGCATACATTTGCAAGCGATTTTATGGACTCTGGAGTTGAATATCCGTCTTCGTATGAATTTTCGAGCAACTAAAAACGAAAGTGACGATACGGCAAACATTTGCAAGCAATTTTGTGGACTCTGGAGTTGAAGATCCACCTTCGTATGAAGTTTCGAGCAACTAAAAACGAAACTGATCGTTCGGCAAACATTTGCAAGCGATGTTATGGACTCTGGAGTTAAAAATCCGTCTCCGTATGAATTTTCGAGCAACTAGAAACGAAACTGAGGGTACGGCAAACAGTTGCAAGCGATTTTATGGACTCTGGAGTCGGAGATCCGTCTTCGTATGGATTTTCGAGCAACTAAAAACGGAACTGAGGGTACGGCAAACAGTTGCGAGCGATTTTATGGACTCTGGAGATGAATATCCGTCTTCGTATGAATTTTCGAGCAACTAACAACGAAAATGAGGGTACTGCAAACATTTGCGAGCGATTTTATGGACTCGGCAGTTGAAGATCCACCTTCGTATTAATTTTCGAACAACTAAAAACGAAATTGAGGGTACGGCAAACATTTGCAAGCGATTTTATGGACTCTGGAGTTGAATATCCGTATTCGTATGAATTTTCGAGCAACTAAAAACGAAATTGAGGGTACGGCAAACATTTGCAAGCGATTTTATGGACTCCGGAGTTGAGGATCCGTCTTCGTATGGATTTTCGAGCAACTCACAACGAAACTGAGGGTACGGCAAACATTTGCAAGCGATTCTATGGACTCTGGAGTCGGAGATCCGTCTTCGTATGGATTTTCGAACAACTAAAAACGGAACTGAGGGTACGGCAAACATTTGCAAGCGATGTTATGGACTCTGGTGTTGAATATCCGTCTCCGTATGAATTTTCGAGCAACTAGAAACGAAACTGAGGGTACGGCAATTATTTGCAAGCGATTTTATGGACTCTGGAGTTGAAAATCCACCTTCGTATGAAGTTTCGAGCAACTAAAAACGAAACTGATCGTTCGGCAAACATTTGCAAGCGATGTTATGGACTCTGGAGTTGAATATCCGTCTTCGTATGAATTTTCGAACAACTAACAACGAGACTGAGGGTACGGCAAACATTTTCGTGCGATTTTATGGGCTCTGGAGTTGAATATCCGTCTTCGTATGAATTTTCGAGCAACTCAAAACGAAACTAAGCGTACGGCAAACATTTGCAAGCGATTTCATGAACTCTGGAGTTGAAGATCCGTCTCCGTATGGATTTTCAAACAACTAAAAACGGAACTGAAGGTTCGGCATACATTTGCAAGCGATTTTATGGACTCTGGAGTTGAATATCCGTCTTCGTATGAATTTTCGAGCAACTAAAAACGAAAGTGACGATACGGCAAACATTTGCAAGCAATTTTGTGGACTCTGGAGTTGAAGATCCACCTTCGTATGAAGTTTCGAGCAACTAAAAACGAAACTGATCGTTCGGCAAACATTTGCAAGCGATGTTATGGACTCTGGTGTTGAATATCCGGCTTCGTATGAATTTTCGAGCATCTTAAAACGAAACTGAGGGTACGGCAACTATTCGCATGCGATTTTATGGACTCTGGAGTTACGGATGAATTTCCGAGCAACCAAAAACGAAACTGATCGTTCGGCAAACATTTGCAAGCAATTTTATGGACTCTGGTGTTGAATATCCGTCTCCGTATGAATTTTCGAGCAACTAGAAACGAAACTGAGGGTACGGCAACTATTTGCACGCGATTTTATGGACTCTGGAGTTGAAGATCCACCTTCGTATGAAGTTTCGAGCATCTAAAACCGAAACTGATCGTTCGGCAAACCTTTGCAAGCGATTTTATGGACTCTGGAGTTGAATATCCGTCTTCGTACGAATTTTCGAGCAACTTAAAACGAAACAGAGGGTACGGCAACTATTCGCATGCGATTTTGTGGACTCCGCAGTTGGATATCCGTCTTCGTATGAATTTTCGAGCAACTAGAAACGAAACTGAGGGTACGTCAAACATTTGCAAGCGATTTTATGGTCTCCGCAGTTGGATATCCGTCTTCGCAGGAATTTTCGAACAACTAACAAGGAGACTGAGGGTACGGCAAGCATTTGCAAGCGATTTTGTGGACTCCGCAGTTGGATATCCGTCTTCGTTTGAATTTTCGAGCAACTAGAAACGAAACTGAGGGTACGTCAAACATTTGCAAGCGATTTTATGGACTCCGCAGTTGGATATCCGTCTTCGCAGGAATTTTCGAACAACTAACAAGGAGACTGAGGGTACGGCAAACATTTGCAAGCGATTTTGTGGACTCTGGAGTTGGAGATCCGTCTTCGCAGGAATTTTCGAACAACTAACAAGGAGACTGAGGGTACGGCAAGCATTTGCAAGCGATTTTGTGGACGCCGCAGTTGGATATCCGTCTTCGTATGAATTTTCGAGCAACTAAAAACGAAACTGAGGGAACGGCAAACATTTGCAAGCGAATTTATGGACTATGGAGTCGGAGATCCGTCTTCGTATGGATTTTCGATCAACTAAAAACGAAACTGAGGGAACGGCAAACATTTGCAAGCGATTTTATGGACTCTGGAGTTGAAGATCCACCTTCGTATGAATTCACGAGCAACTGAAAACGGAACTGATCGTACGGCAAACATTTGCAAGCAATTTTATGGACTCTGGAGTTGAAGATCCACCTTCGTATGAATTTACGAGCAACTGAAAACGGAACTGAGGGTACGGCAATATTTGCAAGCGATTTTATGGACTCTGGAGTTAAAAATCCGTCTCTGTATGAATTTTCGAGCAACTAGAAACGAAACTGAGGGTACAGCAAACATTTGCAAGCGATTTTATGGACTCTGGAGTTGGAGATCCACCTTCGTATGAATTTTCGAACAACTAACAACGAGACTGAGGGTATGGCAAACATTTTCAAGCGATTTTATGGACTCGTGAGTTGAATATCCGTCTTCGTATGAATTTTCGAGCAACTGAAAACGAAACTGAGGGTACGGCAAACATTTGCAAGCGATTTTATGGACTCTGGAGTTGCAAATCCGTCTTCGTCTAAATTTTCGAGCAACTAAAAAGGAAAGTGAGGGTACGGCAAACATTTGCAAGCGATTTCATGGACTCTGGAGTTGAAGATCCGTCTTCGTAAGAATTTTCGAGCAACTAAAAACGGAAGTGAGGGTACGGCAAACATTTGCAAGCCATTTCATGGACTCTGGAGTTGAAGATCCGTCTTCGTATGAATTTTCGAACAACTAACAACGAGACTGAGGGTACGGCAAACATTTGCAAGCGATTTTATGGACTCTGCAGTTGGATATCCGTCTTCGTATGAATTTTCGAGCAACTAGAAACGAAACTGAGGGTACGGCAACTATTTGCACGCGATTTTATGGACTCTGGAGTTGAAGATCCACCTTCGTATGAATTTACGAGCAACTAAAAACGAAACTGATCGTTCGGCAAACAATTGCAAGCGATTTTATGGACTCTGGTTTCGAATATCCGTCTTCGTATGAATTTTCGAGCAACTAACAACGAAAGTGAGGGTACGGCAAACATTTGCAAGCGATTTTATGGACTCTGGAGTAGAGGATCCGTCTTCGCATGAATTTTCGAACAACTGACAACGAGACTGAGGGTACGGCAACTATTTGCACGCGATTTTATGGACTCTGGAGTTGAAGATCCACCTTCGTATGAATTTACGAGCAACTAAAAACGAAACTGATCGTTCGGCAAACAATTGCAAGCGATTTTATGGACTCTGGTTTTGAATATCCGTCTTCGTATGAATTTTCGAGCAACTAAAAACGAAACTGAGGGTACGGCAAACATTTGCAAGCGATTTTATGGACTCTGGTTTTGAATATCCGTCTTCGTATGAATTTTCGAGCAACTAAAAACGAAACTAAGCGTACGGCAAACATTTGCAAGCGATTTTATGGACTCTGGAGTTGAAGATCCACCTTCGTATGAAGTTTCGAGCATCTAAAACCGAAACTGATCGTTCGGCAAACATTTGCAAGCGATGTTATGGACTCTGGTGTTGAATATCCGTCTTCGTATGAATTTTCGAGCAACTAAAAACGAAACTGAGGGTACGGCAAACATTTGCAAGCGAATTTATGGACTCTGGAGTTGAAGATCCACCTTCGTATGAAGTTTCGAGCATCTAAAACCGAAACTGATCGTTCGGCAAACATTTGCAAGCGATGTTATGGACTCTGGAGTTAAAAATCCGTCTCCGTATGAATTTTCGAGCAACTAGAAACGAAACTGAGGGTACGGCAAACAGTTGCAAGCGATTTTATGGACTCTGGAGTCGGAGATCCGTCTTCGTATGGATTTTCGAGCAACTAAAAACGGAACTGAGGGTACGGCAAACAGTTGCGAGCGATTTTATGGACTCTGGAGATGAATATCCGTCTTCGTATGAATTTTCGAGCAACTAACAACGAAAATGAGGGTACGGCAAACATTTGCAAGCGATTTTATGGACTCTGGAGTTGAATATCCGTATTCGTATGAATTTTCGAGCAACTAAAAACGAAATTGAGGGTACGGCAAACATTTGCAAGCGATTTTATGGACTCCGGAGTTGAGGATCCGTCTTCGTATGGATTTTCGAGCAACTCACAACGAAACTGAGGGTACGGCAAACATTTGCAAGCGATTCTATGGACTCTGGAGTCGGAGATCCGTCTTCGTATGGATTTTCGAACAACTAAAAACGGAACTGAGGGTACGGCAAACATTTGCAAGCGATGTTATGGACTCTGGTGTTGAATATCCGTCTCCGTATGAATTTTCGAGCAACTAGAAACGAAACTGAGGGTACGGCAATTATTTGCAAGCGATTTTATGGACTCTGGAGTTCAATATCCGTCTTCGTATGAATTTTCGAACAACTAACAACGAGACTGAGGGTACGGCAAACATTTGCAAGCAATTTTGTGGACTCTGGAGTTGAAAATCCACCTTCGTATGAAGTTTCGAGCAACTAAAAACGAAACTGATCGTTCGGCAAACATTTGCAAGCGATGTTATGGACTCTGGTGTTGAATATCCGGCTCCGTATGAATTTTCGAGCAACTCAAAACGAAACTAAGCGTACGGCAAACATTTGCAAGCGATTTCATGAACTCTGGAGTTGACGATCCGTCTCCGTATGGATTTTCAAACAACTAAAAACGGAACTGATCGTTCGGCAAACATTTGCAAGCGATTTTATGGACTCTGGAGTTGAATATCCGTCTTCGTATGAATTTTCGAGCAACTAAAAACGAAAGTGACGGTACGGCAAACATTTGCAAGCAATTTTGTGGACTCTGGAGTTGAAGATCCACCTTCGTATGAAGTTTCGAGCAACTAAAAACGAAACTGATCGTTCGGCAAACATTTGCAAGCGATGTTATGGACTCTGGTGTTGAATATCCGGCTTCGTATGAATTTTCGAGCAACTTAAAACGAAACTGAGGGTACGGCAACTATTCGCATGCGATTTTATGGACTCTGGAGTTACGGATGAATTTCCGAGCAACCAAAAACGAAACTGATCGTTCGGCAAACATTTGCAAGCAATTTTATGGACTCTGGTGTTGAATATCCGTCTCCGTATGAATTTTCGAGCAACTAGAAACGAAACTGAGGGTACCGCAACTATTTGCACGCGATTTTATGGACTCTGGAGTTGAAGATCCACCTTCGTATGAAGTTTCGATCATCTAAAACCGAAACTGATCGTTCGGCAAACATTGGCAAGCGAATTTATGGACTCTGGTTTTGAATATCCGTCTTCGTATGAATTTTCGAGCAACTAAAAACGGAACTGAGGGTACGGCAAACCTTTGCAAGCGATTTTATGGACTCTGGAGTTGAATATCCGTCTTCGTACGAATTTTCGAGCAACTTAAAACGAAACAGAGGGTACGGCAACTATTCGCATGCGATTTTGTGGACTCCGCAGTTGGATATCCGTCTTCGTATGAATTTTCGAGCAACTAGAAACGAAACTGAGGGTACGTCAAACATTTGCAAGCGATTTTATGGACTCCGCAGTTGGATATCCGTCTTCGCAGGAATTTTCGAACAACTAACAAGGAGACTGAGGGTACGGCAAGCATTTGCAAGCGATTTTGTGGACTCCGCAGTTGGATATCCGTCTTCGTTTGAATTTTCGAGCAACTAGAAACGAAACTGAGGGTACGTCAAACATTTGCAAGCGATTTTATGGACTCCGCAGTTGGATATCCGTCTTCGTATGAATCTTCGAGCAACGAGAAACGAAACTGAGGGTACGGCAACTATTTGCACGCGATTTTATGGACTCTGGAGTTGAAGATCCACCTTCGTATGAAGTTTCGAGCAACTCAAAACGAAACTGATCGTTCGGCAAACATTTGCAAGCGATTTCATGGACTCTGCAGTTCGATATCCGTCTTCGCAGGAATTTTCGAACAACTAACAAGGAGACTGAGGGTACGGCAAACATTTGCAAGCGATTTTGTGGACTCTGGAGTTGGAGATCCGTCTTCGCAGGAATTTTCGAACAACTAACAAGGAGACTGAGGGTACGGCAAGCATTTGCAAGCGATTTTGTGGACTCCGCAGTTGGATATCCGTCTTCGTATGAATTTTCGAGCAACTAAAAACGAAACTGAGGGAACGGCAAACATTTGCAAGCGAATTTATGGACTATGGAGTCGGAGATCCGTCTTCGTATGGATTTTCGATCAACTATAAACGGAACTGAGGGTACGGCAAACATTTGCAAGCGATTTTATGGACTCTGGAGTTGAAGATCCACCTTCGTATGAATTTACGAGCAACTGAAAACGGAACTGATCGTACGGCAAACATTTGCAAGCGATTTTATGGACTCTGGAGTTGAAGATCCACCTTCGTATGAATTTACGAGCAACTGAAAACGGAACTGAGGGTACGGCAATATTTGCAAGCGATTTTATGGACTCTGGAGTTAAAAATCCGTCTCTGTATGAATTTTCGAGCAACTAGAAACGAAACTGAGGGTACGGCAAACATTTGCAAGCGATTTTATGGACTCTGGAGTTGGAGATCCACCTCCGTATGAATTTTCGAACAACTAACAACGAGACTGAGGGTATGGCAAACATTTTCAAGCGATTTTATGGACTCGTGAGTTGAATATCCGTCTTCGTATGAATTTTCGAGCAACTGAAAACGAAACTGAGGGTACGGCAAACATTTGCAAGCGATTTTATGGACTCTGGAGTCGCAAATCCGTCTTCGTATAAATTTTCGAGCAACTAAAAAGGAAAGTGAGGGTACGGCAAACATTTGCAAGCGATTTCATGGACTCTGGAGTTGAAGATCCGTCTTCGTAAGAATTTTCGAGCAACTAAAAACGGAAGTGAGGGTACGGCAAACATTTGCAAGCGATTTCATGGACTCTGGAGTTGAAGATCCGACTTCGTATGAATTTTCGAACAACTAACAACGAGACTGAGGGTACGGCAAACATTTGCAAGCGATTTTATGGACTCTGCAGTTGGATATCCGTCTTCGTATGAATTTTCGAGCAACTAGAAACGAAACTGAGGGTACGGCAACTATTTGCACGCGATTTTATGGACTCTGGAGTTGAAGATCCACCTTCGTATGAATTTACGAGCAACTAAAAACGAAACTGATCGTTCGGCAAACAATTGCAAGCGATTTTATGGACTCTGGTTTCGAATATCCGTCTTCGTATGAATTTCCGAGCAACTAACAACGAAAGTGAGGGTACGGCAATATTTGCAAGCGATTTTATATAACTCTGGAGTTGAAGATCCACCTTCGTATGAATTTACGAGCAACTAAAAACGAAACTGATCGTTCGGCAAACATTTGCAAGCGATTTTATGGACTCTGGAGTAGAGGATCCGTCTTCGCATGAATTTTCGAACAACTGACAACGAGACTGAGGGTACGGCAATATTTGCAAGCGATTTTATATAACTCTGGAGTTGAAGATCCACCTTCGTATGAATTTACGAGCAACTAAAAACGAAACTGAGGGTACGGCAACTATTTGCACGCGATTTTATGGACTCTGGAGTTGAAGATCCACCTTCGTATGAATTTACGAGCAACTAAAAACGAAACTGAGGGTACGGCAAACATTTGCAAGCGATTTTATGGTCTCCGGAGTTGAGGATCCGTCTTCGTATGAATTTTTGAGCAACTAAAAATGAAACTAAGCGTACGGCAAACATTTGCAAGCGATTTTATGGTCTCCGGAGTTGAGGATCCGTCTTCGTATGAATTTTCGAGCAACTAAAAACGAAACTGAGGGTACGGCAACTATTTGCACGCGATTTTATGGACTCTGGAGTTGAAGATCCACCTTCGTATGAATTTACGAGCAACTAAAAACGAAACTGATCGTTCGGCAAACAATTGCAAGCGATTTTATGGACTCTGGAGTTGAATATCCGTCTTCGTATGAATTTTCGAGCAACTAAAAACGAAACTGAGGGTACGGCAAACATTTGCAAGCGATTTTATGGTCTCCGGAGTTGAGGATCCGTCTTCGTATGAATTTTCGAGCAACTAAAAACGAAACTAAGCGTACGGCAAATATTTGCAAGCGATTTTATGGACTCTGGAGTTGAATATCCGTCTTCGTATGAATTTTCGAGCAACTAAAAACAAAAGTGACGGTACGGCAAACATTTGCAAGCAATTTTGTGGACTCTGGAGTTGGAGATCCGTCTCCGTATGAATTTCCGAGCAACTAGAAACGAAACTGAGGGTACGGCAACTATTTGCACGCGATTTCATGGACTCTGGAGTTGAAGATCCACCTTCGTATGAAGTTTCGAGCAACTGAAAACGAAACTGATCGTTCGGCAAACAATTGCAAGCGATTTTATGGACTCTGGTTTTGAATATCCGTCTTCGTATGAATTCTCGAGCAACTAAAAACAAAACTGATCGTTCGGCAAACATTTGCAAGCGATTTCATGGACTCTGGAGTTGAATATCCGTCTTCGTATGAATTTTCGAGCAACTAAAAACGAAAGTGACGGTACGGCAAACATTTGCAAGCAATTTTGTGGACTCTGGAGTTGGAGATCCGTCTTCGTATGAATTTTCGAGCAACTAACAACAAAACTGAGGGTACGGCAAACATTTGCACGCGATTTTATGGACTCTGGTGTTGAATATCCATCTTCGTATGAATTTTCGAGCAACTAACAACAAAACTGAGGGTACGGCAAACATTTGCAAGCGAATTTATGGACTCTGGAGTCGGAGATCCGTCTTCGTATGGATTTTAGAGCAACTAAAAACGGAACTGAGGGTACGGCAAACATTTGCAAGCGATTTTATGGAATCTGGAGTTGAAGATCCACCTTCGTATGAATTTACGAGCAACTAAAAACGGAACTGAGGGTACGGCAAACATTTGCAAGCGATTTTATGGAATCTGGAGTTGAAGATCCACCTTCGTATGAATTTACGAGCAACTAAAAACGAAACTGAGGGTACGGCAAACATTTGCAAGCGAATTTATGGACTCTGGAGTCGGAGATCCGTCTTCGTATGGATTTTCGAGCAACTAAAAACGGAACTGAGGGTACGGCAAACATTTGCAAGCGTTTTTATGGAATCTGGAGTTGAAGATCCACCTTCGTATGAATTTACGAGCAACTAAAAACGAAACTGAGGGTACGGCAAACATTTGCAAGCGATTTTATGGAATCTGGAGTTGAAGATCGACCTTCGTATGAATTTACGAGCAACTAAAAACGAAACTGAGGGTACGGCAAACATTTGCAAGCGATTTTATGAAATCTGGAGTTGAAGATCCACCTTCGTATGAATTTACGAGCAACTAAAAACGAAACCGAGGGTACGGCAAACATTTGCAAGCGAATTTATGGACTCTGGAGTCGGAGATCCGTCTTCGTATGGATTTTCGAGCAACTAAAAACGGAACTTAGGGTACGGCAAACATTTGCAAGCGATTTTATGGACTCTGGAGTTGAAGATCCACCTTCGTATGAATTTACGAGCAACTAAAAACGAAACTGATCGTACGGCAATCATTTGCAAGCGATTTTATGGACTCTGGAGTTGAAGATCTGTCTTCGCATGAATCTTCGAACAACTAACAACGAGACTGAGGGTACGGCAAACATTTGCAAGCGATTTTGTGGTCTCTGGAGTTGGAGATCCGTCTTCGTATGAATTTTCGAGCAACTAGAAACAAAACTGAGGGTACGGCAAACATTTGCAAGCGATTTTTTGGACTCTGGGGTTGAAGATCCGTCTTCGTATGAATGTTCGAGCAACTAAAAACGAAACCGAGGGTACGGCAAACATTTGCAAGCGATTTCATGGACTCTGGAGTTAAAGATCCGTCTTCGTATGAATTTTCGAGCAACTAAAAACGAAAGTGAGGGTACGGCAAACATTTGCAAGCGATTTTATGGACTCTGAAGTTGAAGATTCGTCTTCGCATGAATGTTTGAGCAACTAAAAACGAAACCGAGGGTACGGCAAACATGTGCAAGCGATTCCATGGACTCTGGAGTTGGAGATCCGTCTTCGTATGAATTTTCGAGCAACTAGAAACGAAACTGAGGGTACGGCAAACATTTGCAAGCGATTTTTTGGACTCTGGGGTTGAAGATCCGTCTTCGTATGAATTTCCGAACAACTAACAACGAGACTGAGGGTACGGCAAACATTTGCAAGCGATTTTATGTACTCTGGAGTTGGAGATCCGTCTTCGTATGAATTTTCGAGCAACTAGAAACGAAACTGAGGGTACGGCAAACATTTGCAAGCGATTTTATGTACTCTGGAGTTGGAGATCCGTCTTCGTATGAATTTTCGAGCAACTAGAAACGAAACTGAGGGTACGGCAAACATTTGCAAGCGATTTTTTGGACTCTGGGGTTGAAGATCCGTCTTCGTATGAATTTCCGAACAACTAACAACGAGACTGAGGGTACGGCAAACATTTGCAAGCGATTTTATGTACTCTGGAGTTGGAGATCCGTCTTCGTATGAATTTTCGAGCAACTAGAAACGAAACTGAGGGTACGGCAAACATTTGCAAGCGATTTTTTGGACTCTGGGGTTGAAGATCCGTCTTCGTATGAATGTTCGAGCAACTAAAAACGAAACCGAGGGTACGGCAAACATTTGCAAGCGATTTTATGTACTCTGGAGTTGAATATCCGTCTTCGTATGAATTTTCGAGCAACTAAAAAGGAAAGTGAGGGTACGGCAAACATTTGCAAGCGATTTCATGGACTCTGGAGTTGAAGATCCGTCTTCGTAAGAATTTTCGAGCAACTAAAAACGGAAGTGAGGGTACGGCAAACATTTGCAAGCGATTTTATGGACGCTGGAGTTGAATGTCCGTCTTCGTATGAATTTTCGAACAACTAACAACGAGACTGAGGGTACGGCAAACATTTGCAAGCGATTTTATGGACTCTGCAGTTGGATATCCGTCTTCGTATGAATTTTCGAGCAACTAGAAACGAAACTGAGGGTACGGCAAACATTTGCAAGCGATTTTTTGGACTCTGGGGTTGAAGATCCGTCTTCGTATGAATGTTCGAGCAACTAAAAACGAAACCGAGGGTACGGCAAACATTTGCAAGCGATTTTTTGGACTCTGGGGTTGAAGATCTTTCTTCGTATGAAGTTCCGAGCAACTGAAAACGAAACTGATCGTTCGGCAAACATTTGCAATTGATTTTATGGACTCTGCAGTTGGATATCCGTCTTCGTATGAATTTTCGAGCAACTAGAAACGAAACTGAGGGTACGGCAACTATTTGCACGCGATTTTATGGACTCTGGAGTTGAAGATCTACCTCCGTATGGAGTTTCGAGCAACTAAAAACGAAACTGATCGTTCGGCAAACAATTGCAAGCGATTTTATGGACTCTGGTTTTGAATATCCGTCTTCGTATGAATTTTCGAGCAACTAAAAACGAAACTGAGGGTACGGCAAACATTTGCAAGCGAATTTATGAACTCTGGAGTCGGAGATCCGTCTTCGTATGGATTTTCGAGCAACTAAAAACGGAACTGAGGGTACGGCAAACATTTGCAAGCGATTTTATGGACTCTGGAGCTGAGGATCCGTCTTCGCATGAATTTTCGAACAACTAACAACGAGACTGAGGGTACGGCAATATTTGCAAGCGATTTTTTGGACTCTGGGGTTGAAGTTCCGTCTTCGTATGAATTTTCGAGCAACTAAAAACGAAAGTGAGGGTACGGCAAACATTTGCAAGCGATTTCATGGACTCTGGAGTTGAAGATCCGTCTCCGTAAGAATTTTCGAACAACTAAAAACGAAAGTGAGGGTACGGCAAACATTTGCAAGCGATTTTATGGACTCTGGAGTTGAAGATCCGTCTTCGCATGAATTTTCGATCAACTAACAACGAGACTGAGGGTACGGCAAACATTCGCAAGCGATTTTGTGGTCTCTGGAGTTGGAGATCCGTCTTCGTATGAATTTTCGAGCAACTAGAAACGAAACTGAGGGTACGGCAAACATTTGCAAGCGATTTTATGGACTCTGGAGTCGGAGATCCGTCTTCGTATGGATTTTCGAGCAACTAAAAACAGAACTGAGGGTACGGCAAACAGTTGCAAGCGATTTCATGGACTGTGGAGTTGAAGATCCACCTTCGTATGAATTTACGAGCAACTAAAAACGAAACTGACCGTACGGCAAACATTTGCAAGCGATTTTTTGGACTCTGGAATCAAGGACCTCGAGCCAGATGCCATCGATGCGGTACCACCCGACCCGGGAGCCCCCGAAATGTCACCCACCGCGGACACAGATCTTTCAACAAACAGGCGAACATCTAGTACCTCATTGATCAATTCAGGGACCGCGAGAGCCGTGAAGACTTTGTGAACGACTGTCCTGGGGGGATCGGACTTATCGAGAGGTACACCAGCAAGGATGATCTCCGCAGGCGCAGGGACAGGTCCAGGTCCAGCGGCCATTGCAGCCGTAATGGCTTGAATATCGCGCAAGATCTGGGCATTTCCAGCCTCAAGACGAGCAATGACATTTTCCTGCCTATCAAGCTTCTCAATTGAAACTGGCAAACATTTCAGCTTGTCAGCTATGTCACAACTCACTTGGGTTTGCTTAGTGATTGAGCCCGCTAGGTTATTATTCGTGTCATTACATCGGCCAATAGTGTCGACCAATTTTTCAACTACGGCATTATCCATCACAGACAAATTTGAATCCCTTGAAATGACGCGAGAACTACTTGAACCAGGACTAGCGTCACGCGAGGAGGCCAAACCTTGGTGGCAACAAGAGTTGGCGGTTTTGTAAGCAAGGTAGAGGGGAACACAGCCCGGGTGAAATACACGCTCACACACTGAACAGATAGTTAAAGGTCCAGCAACAACATAATGACACCTGAAGCAAGAGCGAGACAGGCGGGATATTGATAGGTCACACTAACAGAGAATTACCACAGGCGAGCTTGTTGTCACACTCATATCCGTATGTATCACGGTGGTGATGACAAGCTCCTCACACCGGGCTCTAGATCCAGATCGCAGGGGCTCCAAAAGAGGCGCACAGGTATAACAGCGACTAATCCACGATGGCGTCCAAAAATAAGGCGACAGATGAAAATGATTCACTTACTTGCAAATAACAATAAGCAGAGCTAGGAAGGTCGGGAATATACTCAAATTGATGCGGGGAGTCTAACTCAGTCGCTGAACCGCAATCGGGGAGTCGAAAGCACCCCAGACAAGGGAAATCTTGATGAAAAACAAGAGCACACAACAGTGCGTGCGGCACTTGATAAAGACAGAGAGAGAGAGAAAGAATAGAATAGAATAGAATTTTATTTATGTCTATGGCAATATTAGGCAATAATGGAGCCGCAATGCATTACAAAGATCTGCATTTTGGCTATAACATAGCATTCACATGAGTACTTAACAGCTAGATTGGATTACAACTGACTAATGGATACAAGCCGCATGAAAAAGAGCAAGAAGGTAGAAAGTTAGTTAGGACCGAGCATCCTCAGTTCCAAGCAAATGCGCAAACAGGCCGTGTTTAAATGAGGCAACCGCGGGCGTAGCTCTGAGCGCAGCAGGGAGAGAGTCCCAATGACGAACGCCTGCGACCGCGAAAGAATTGAATAGCGCATTGGTGCAAGTACACGGGGCTACAAACGCACTCCTAGGTGCACACAAACGATGGTCGTCAGCTGGATTACGATCACGATCAACAAAAAGCTCGCGCAGTTGAGCGGGTCGCCCAGAACGCAGGGTTACGAAGAGCTGAGAGAGGAGAAAATACAGCCGCCTGTCCTTCACCCGAAGCCAGTTGAGTGCCCTCCGATTCGGCGTGATGTGCGCGTCCTGAGGTACACCGCAAACGAATCGGACGCAGGTGTTTAAGAGCCGCTGAAGTTTAGTATCGAGACCCGCCGACAGTTCAGAAAAGACCACACAACAGTAGTCGAATAGTGGAAATATTAGAGTGACCACCATAAGTCTACGCAGGTCGCGACTCAGTATGCGACGTGAAGCGGAGAGCTGCCTCAGGATAGCTATAGCAGATAGGATAGATATAGCGTTAACCTGAGCTACCCAAGAAAGTTTAGAGTCAAGAACAACTCCAAGATCACGTACAAGATCCAGGTAGGGAACAGGACGACCTCCAAGACGCATGGCGGGTAGAATATCCAACTGAAGCCTGGACACATAAGAGCTCCTACCACGGATCATCGCATGCGTTTTCGCGACGTTAAGACGGAGGGAAGAAGATCGAGACCAATCCAGGACGGCCTGGACATCCTCATTGACGCAAGCGACAGCGTCCGCAATCTTCTTAAACGGAAACTGATAGTAAACCTGTAGGTCGTCTGCATAAACTAGATGGCTACAGTGCTTCAGATCCGCAGAGATGTCGTTGATGAATAACGAGAAAAGCAGCGGACCTAAAACGGAGCCTTGCGGAACACCCAGACCGAGATTCAACCAAGAGGAGAGAAGGCCATCCGGAGACGCAACTGCTTTTGTCCTACCCTGCAGGTAGGAGGCGATCCACTGAATGACATGCTGCGAAAAGCTTAAGTCGAGAAGCTTCCTAAGCAGAACTGCATGCGGGATTGTGTCAAAGGCCTTGGGGAAATCGAAAAGAACCAGCACGGCTGAGCTACGGCCATCAATGCCTTTTCGAACATCTTCGGTCAACCTAAGAAGAGCAGTTTGTGTGCTAAAGCCAGGGCGAAAGCCGGATTGCCGAGAATCAAGTAGCTGACGACTTCCAAGATAGGACGATATTTGCTCAAGGACGATGCGCTCAAGAACCTTCGATAAGAAGCAGATGTTAGAAATAGGTCGAACCTGATCAAGAGAGGAGGGTGACTTTACCTTGCCTAGCGGCAACACGCGCGCGCGTCTCCAAACCTCAGGAGAGACAGCAGTGGAGAGAGATTGGTTGAAGAGAGTTATGAGGTGCGGAGAGATAACCGGCATTGCTGAGTGGACATCGCTGAGCGACAGATCGTCAAAGCCTCGCGATTGTGAAGTAAAGTGACCAAGGGCACGGAGAAGCGCGGCGGGAGAGATATCAAGGAAGTGAAATAGCGAGTCCGCGTAGGCAGGAGGGGGAAGAGTGGCGAAGAACTCAGCAACTTCCCATACTGAAGTGGGACACTGGGAGATAGCCGCAAAATGACGATTGAGGTCATCCACCGCGAAATCACCGTAGCCACTATTCCGAGCCGGTGCTATGCCAAGATCACGAAGCTCCTTCCGCCGGACGCGCGGTGCCTGAATACAAGAAAGCCGATCAGCGAAAAACGCAGCACGAACCGTAGAAATACGCTTATGAAGATCATCCCTAGCTTCTCGGTAACGGAGAAGAGCAACATGCGACCGGGAGCGCTTATACGCCCGATAAAGAGAGTCTCTAGCTCGAGTAAGAGTGCGAAGTTCCGGGGTGATCCACGGCGGTCTGCTAGGCTTAAAAACGCGAGGTACATAGGGAGCATGCTTGTCAAGGGCAGCAGTAATATTATCCTGAAGAGATGAGAGCCGATCATCAACAGAGGCCCGAGCCTCAAACAGCGACCAATCACTATCCGCGAGATCCTGCCTGAAAGCGTCGACCGAAAAATTACAAAAGAGCGAGCCCTGGCTGTCTTGCGCGGAGGCGGAGGCGCGGTAATCGAGATGTTGATCGAAATGAAATCGTGGCCCGCGATAAACGGCGCAGGGGACTGATCGAAGGATCGAAGTACGTTCCGATCGCTAAGGATACAAAGATCAAGGAGCGTGTCAGAGGTGTGAGTGTGACACGTGGCCGAGAAGGGTACCAAGTAAAGATCCCGAGAGGAACAAAACTCACGGACATTGTCGGCATGGTACGACTGGCTCAGCTGGTTCGCGTTAAAATCACCGAAAATGACAGAGAGATGATAGGCTACGCTAAGGCGATCAAAGTCCACTTCAAAGGCAGCGAGGTTAGCAGCCTTCGGCGGACGATATACGACAGCTACGAGAAATGGTGGAGAACGCGGGGCACAGATTTCTGCAAGAAGATATTCAGCGCTACAGCTATAGGGGCCCGGGGAGGCAGCAAGCAGCTTGGCTCGAAGGGATTGAACGACAAACAACGCGACCCCACCCCCAATATTACCAACCCTGTCATTGCGCAAAATGGAATATCCCGGCGGCGAGACTACAGCATCCGGGATCTGCGCATGCAACCACGATTCACTAATAGCGACTTAAGATGACACGAGCACGACGAAAAGCGAAGGCGAAGTAAATCAATGTGGCCGCGGATGGAATTTGCAATGAGATGGCAAAGACTAAGGCAAGGCAAGCTATCAGAACCGGGAGAGATGGCCCTTACCACTGGAGCACGGAAGCGGCCCAGGAGCCGGTCGCTGGAGACACCGTCAACCGGACGCGAGACGAGTGAGGTCCGCGGAAGAAGAGATGCGCTTCGCTGGCGCGCCCTGCGCTTGCCGTACAAAAATTGCACCATTAAAGTGCCAAACAAAACGAGCGCCGGTGGATTTGGCCGCAGCTTTAGTAGCAATTAGGAGCTTATAGATATCCGGAGGCAGAGCCTCATTCAAGTTGATAGTATTGGCCGGGCCCGAAAGACACGGAACGAGATCGGATGTCAGTGATGGTCCCTGGCCTTTTTGACCGCGATAAGGCGCGACAGCACAAAACGATTACGGAACTTGACGACGATTGGCAGTGGAGACGCTTTGCGAGCTTTATCACGGTTCATAGAAAACGAGTGGCGATAACATCACCATCCGTGAGGCTGGAGCCCAACGAGGCAACAACCTGATTAATAATCGACGGAATGGAATCAGGAGAAGAGCAAGGCACTCCCGAAATGATAAGCTCAGCAGGAGCGGAGAATTGACCACGTACCGGCTGACTAGCCCGCTGATCGAGTTGGGCTTGCTTGAGCGCGACGACATCAGACGAGGAAACACGACAACGCTCATCAAGCTCCGCGACGCGAGCCACGCTTGCATTGACGGCAATTAGGTCGGCATGGTGAGCTTGCTGAGCAATACGCAACGCGGCATTATCCTGAGAAAGCATACGAATATCATTCTTAAGGACCAGGATACGAGCCTCCGCAGCAGAAATGCGCTTCTCCAAGGTGGTTAAAGAGGGCAAGCCGCCCCGCGAGCAGGTCAAAACGCTCATCCAGACGCGTAGACAGGACGTCAACGGATATCGCGGCAGCTGCCGATCCCGATGGCAGGGGATTCGAATCTACAGTGCTAGGCGCAGCAGGACAAACACTACCTGGAGGTACGGGAGCGGGCAGCGAAGCCGCAGTGCTACGCGAAAATTCCTCCATCAACGCCCTGGGGCAGCAAGATTTAGTTTTATCGCGACGGAATTTAGTGACACAACAGCCAGGATGATAGGACAGCTGGCAAGTGCAGCAGCGTTTGACAATTCAATGATTAAACGAACTTACCTAAGTGAAGTTCTATCATGATTGTATGTAGCGCCTCTTCCTCAAGATCATATGGTAGATGTTTAAAGATCGTTACGGCAATTAAATCAATAAGGAATTCGTCCATAGATCGAGCTACCACTTATATGTTTATTCATCAAAATCATAATAATATAAAACAGGAACTTTAAAACCCAACTCTTTGGTTCACTGTTACGTACAGGTACGAATTATTTGTAAAATATCGTACCAACCAGAAAGAACAAAGGCCCACCAGGCCGTTATGTCTTTTCTAAAATCGAAATGGCGAATGCCTTTTTATCTCGCATGACCTGTCGGTCGTAGAAGTTAGCAAAAGTAGTGGAACTCTTAGTCCATCCCGCCGTTTTCCGTATGTCATCAATGCTGATGCCCCCCCTTTTCGCGGCAGACGTAGATGCATGACGCGTACTGTGTGCTGAGAATATTTGTGTGTCTATTCCCCTTTTGTAAAGAGTATGCTTTACCCAACGACTTAAGGTTTGTGTTGAGGTAACTTTATAGGGTTTTTTGAAAGAGATAAATAAGTGAGACTCTGACTGTCTTAAGCTAGGAGTTCTATCTAGGTAAGATTCGAAAACGGTTGCTGCGCAAATCGTCTTGTCTTTTGGATAAAACGGTAAAACTAATAAAGGCTGACGCTTATTTAATCCGGAAGTTTTTACCCTGTCAGGTATTTTTGTTTCAATAGCTTCCTCCGTCCTTTCGATATTTCCTATCTTCATGAGGAAAAGAGTTTGCATACGATGGCCTGTGACCAAAGCAAGCAAGGTAACGAGTTTTAACGACAGATCCTCCAATGAGATCTTTTCGTGTGGAAACGATTTTGATAGGTAGTTTAGTACTATTCTTGGGTCCCAAGTCTTATCATATTTTGGTCTGCAAGGCCTTAGGTTGTACACTCCTGTGAAGAAACGTTTTACCCTGTGATCCTGAGCCATGTCAGGTCCTACTATTAATGATATAGCTGATCGAATGGAATTCAAGGATCCATATGAGGCCCCATCTTTATATTCAGTCGTCAGGAATTCCAAAATATCGGAAATCGAGCTTATGTAGGGATTCAAGGATTTTTGTGAGCAAAAACCCCACCACTTTTTCAGAGAACAGTTGTACTGTTTTAGAGAGGAGTTACTTAAAGAAGAGATCAGGATTTCTATAGACTCTTGAGGTACACCCTTCAGCTCATATGCCTTCCTGATAGTACTGCGGCAATCAATGTAGTGTTCCGCCAAAGAGGATGAGGCTCCCTGTTTGATGAAAGCAGCAGATTAATATTTGGCCTGGAAGAGATCTTCTCAGAACTGATCATGGAGTGAAATAACGGATACCAGGCTTGAGTTGGCCAGTCTGGAACCACTACAATTCCCTTTGCGCCTTCACTTTTAATTTTTGCAAAACTCTCAAAATAATAGCAAAAGGTGGGAGGGCATAGAAGAAATAACTTGACCATGACAAAGTAAAAGCGTCAACTGCCAGACTGTTTGGATCTCGGATCCACGAAATATATTTTTCACATTTTGTGTTCACTTGACTAGCAAACAGGTCTATTTCAGGTTTTCCAAATGCGCGGGCTATCTTTTCGAATGCAATGTCTGACAATTCAAATTCAGTTTCCGGTTCTCATTTCCGTGATTCCAAATCTGCTTCAGTATTATCTTTCGATCGAATAAAGGATGCAAAAACCCAAATATCGCGTTCCTCTCACCAATCCCATATTGAACGAGCTAGTTTGTTGAGATATTGGAACCGAATGCCACTCATCGTATTATATGATATTGCGGTGGTATTGTCGAGACGCAAAAGTATATTACAGCTCTTTAAATTCCTGGCGAAACACTGCAACCCGAAAAATGCAGTGTTTAACTCAAGGGCATTAATGTGAACCTTTCTTTCTGAATTGCTCCAAAAGCCGTGGGTCCTCTCTCCTCCACAGGCAACTCCCCAACCCGATAAAGAAGCATCCGAAAAAATCTGGAGAGAGAATTTTGGTGTTTCTAAAGAGTTGTTTGTAAAAGAAACATTATTCTCCCACCAGCTGAAGTCAGGATTTAAGTTGTCAGACAAAATCATGTTCTTCCCATAATCCTCGTTATTCCGTTGCAAGGCTAAATATTTCTCTCGTTCAAATACTTTTGTGTGACTCCAGCCATATTTTACTGCTGGGCAACATGATACCAGAATTCCTATGAATTCTGAAATTTTTCGTATACTACAGACCTTATTTTACCTAAGCTTACCAATTTGCTTTTTTATTCTATCCCTCTTTTCCTGTGGCAGTTCAATAGTCATTTTTGTTGAATCGAAAATAAAGCCCAGATATTTACATCGTTTTCTCGGAGTTAATTGACTTTTTTTTCCTGTTAATAACAAACCCAAGATCTTGTAGAAGTAGACGAGTTGTTGTCACATTTCTATGACAGTCTGCCAAGGAATCTCCAATCAAATTAAGGTCATCTAAGTAGATCACAGAAAGGTGACCTCGACTTCTCAATGAGGCTACAACTGGCTTCATGATCTTTGTAAAGACATAAGGAGCCGTACTGAGACCAAAGGGTAAGCAGGTGAATTCGTACAGCTTATGGTCGAATTTGAATCTGAACAGTTTTTTGTCCATATCTGCTATAGGGATTAGATAATATGCATCTTTTAGATCTACTGTAGCCATATAGCAATTCATTGACAGTATCTTCGATACAGTCCTCCAATCCTCAAGCTTAAAACGTTCTGTCTTGATGAATTCGTTCAACTTTTTGAGGTTCAAAATCAACCTAAAGCCACCATCTGGCTTTTGTACCACGAAAATTTTTGACACAAACTGGCCCTTGTCCCATTTACATTGCCTAACTGCCCCCTTCGTTTCAACTTCAGCGATCAAATTCTGAATATTGAAATATTCCCCCTCCGACCAGGCGTTTTCTTGAGGTATCGTCTCTTGAAGTACCCGAGACTCAAAGGGAATTTTGTAGCCTCTGGTCCATGACAATACCATAGGATCTGATGTGATCTTTGACCACTCTAGCTGGAAAGACGCAAGCCGTCCAGCTAGTAAACTTACAGAAGTTATGTCCGTCTCCTTGAACTGCTCCGATCCCCCTTGTAGCTGGTCTTCTGTTGTGGGCGAGTCCACTGTTTCTTCTTGGTGGATGCTCCTGCCTTGAACCCACCTGGCGTCGCTGGCGTTCTGTTGTATCTCGGTCACGCAGGTGGGGTCTTGACGTTTGGGCTTTTGGTGTCGGCTTCGCAGGATTCTTCCGAAGTCTTTTGTGCCTGGATCTTTTCATCTAGATTCTTACCGAACAGCCATTCGTCAGGTTCGGCTGTGCTTAGAATTTCCTTGAAGCTTCCATTAAGGTTTCCCAGAATCAAAATTTTCCTAGTGTTGGATACAAACAGTACTCACGGAGAGAGAGAGAGAGAGAGAGAGAGTAGAGTAGAGTAGAGTAGAGTAGAGTAGATTTATTAGACCATGGAGCTATAGCCCCCTAAGGCCAAAACCAGCAAAAGTACAGAACACAGTATAATCAAGTAAGAACAAAACAAAAAGAAAAAAGCAGACCCAGATACATCAGATAAAAGAAAAACACAAAATCATGAATAAATGCTTATGACTATGATACATGAAATTTTTAATTTTATTTCATTACTATTATGCGGACGGACCCCCCTCCTGAGACAGCAAGAAATTAAAGCAACGCCAGCGAAAAATCGGTAAAGACGTTGACGTGACCTTACAGCAGGCGGCAAAGAATTCCAGAAACGAATACCAGTGACAAAGAAAGACTTTTCATAGGAAACAGTGCGAACAAGAGGAGGAAGCAGGGTGTCCGTACGCGAAACATCCCGACGCGAAGCAATGTTCAGCCTGAGTCGGAGCTGATCAGCAAACAGACCAGAGACTCCTAAGCAGAGAGCCTTATAAAAAATACATGCAACAAGAAAAAGCCGACGGTTGCAGGGCATTAGCCACCCAAGGCTACGCCTATGGTGCGAGATGTGCACCGTTCTAGGGAGGCGCAACAGAAAGCGTACACAGTTATTTACTGATACTAAAAACTTTTTCTCAAGCCCATCAGATAGATTCGTAAGCACCGGCGCACAATGGTCAAAAATTTGAAAGACCAAGGCAACAATAAGACGACGTTTGAGTACCACATTGAGACTAGCGGTAGCCATACGAAGACGATAGAGCACCCCCGCGGCTTTACCACACATCATGGCTACATGCACAGTCCACATCAAGGTTGAATCAAGGGTAACTCCGAGATAACGAAAGGAGGACACGAAATCAATGGGCGTGCCACGTAGGAACAGCCCAGGGAGTTCGGATGAACTGATGGTGTTGACATAACGCGCACTCCCCACTATCATTGCCTTGGTAAGACCAAGGCAATGATAGTGATTATGAGCATTATTATATATTATTATTATGAGTGCGCGTTATGTCAACACCATCAGTTCATCTGAACTCCCTGGGCTGTTCCTACGTGGCACGCCCATTGATTTCGTGTCCTCCTTTCGTTATCTCGGAGTTACCCTTGATTCAACCTTGATGTGGACTGTGCATGTAGCCATGATGTGTGGTAAAGCCGCGGGAGTGCTCTATCGTCTTCGTATGGCTACCGCTAGTCTAACTAAATCATCTGCATATAACAAATAAGAACAACTCCGTAGGCACAATGGCAAATCATTGATAAACAGGCTGAAGAGCAGAGGTCCCAGAACGCTACCCTGCGGCACACCCGAGTAGGTAGAAAGCCACCCAGACAACCCGCCAGCAGAATCCGGACCGCTTGCACACGCCCATCAAGGTAGGAATGGAACCATTTCAGAACAGTTTCCGAAAAACCAAAAGTCTGAAGTTTTGCAATGAGTAGCCTGTGATCAACGGAGTCAAATGCTTTTGACAGATCGAGAAAAACTGCAATGGTAACCATGCGATCATCAATCGCGAGACGAAAGTCATCAACCAAGCGCAGCGCAGCGGTCTGAGTCCCCGTGCCCTCCCTAAAACCAGTTTGTCGCGTATCAAGAAGGTTATTTGCAGTAAGGTAGCGCATTATTTGATCAAATACAATACGTTCCAAGAGCTTCGCAGCCACACAGAGCACAGAGATAGGACGGAAATCAGACGGCAAAGAAGGGTTACGCACTTTCGACAGCGGAGTGACGAACGAGCACTTCCAGCCGGTCGGAAAAATGCCATCCGTCGGAGACAAATTAAAGAGCAGCGTGAAAACGGGCCGCAGCAACGATTTAAAAGTATTAAACGCAAGAATTGGAATGCCGTCTGGACCACAGGCGTTCGTGGTCACCCTAGCAACAGCAGCCGACACGCACGCGGAATCAACTCGCGAGAACAGAAACTGATCAGCAACATCCCCCCCCCCCCCCCCCCCCCCCCCACGGCATAGAAACTAGATCATAAAAACCCGGCAGAGGCGCGGCAGATGTTATTGCTGCAAAATGTTCATTCAACCTATCGAGTGAAAGATCCGACGGCAGTCCGCGATTTGAAAACTTAGACAGACCCAGTCTACCCATTTCCCTCCAAAAGGCGCGCGAACCCCCTGTAGCATCAAACCTGGACTGCAGGTAGTTCGATTTGGCGGCACATAGCTGAGCTTCAAGCTCTCTCCGGAGCTGGACATAGAGTACATGCAGATGCGGCAGCCACAGTCGCTTAAAAGATCTGTAGCAGGCATCCCTCCGACGCATCCGAGCACGAAGCTCAGGAGACAGCCAAGGCGCTGGTAGACGACTAACTGTCACAATGCGCGAGGGCACAGATCGTTCCAGCATCTCCTTAACTACGTCGTTGATGATCGCCACACACTGATCCACGGATGCGAGAGTCGAAAGAGATGCTTCATTAAGAGGGGAAATGGCACCCGCTGCAGCGTCAAGATCCACAGCATCCCAGTCTAAGTACGAAAAAGTGCGAGCAGCGCGACGCGGAACTTCATACTGAACACTAACATATATTAAATCATGGCCCGACAAAAACGGCTGCGCTGACTGGCCCCACGTTTCAAGGGAAGCTAAACTGCTTACTGCACAGAGATCTAGCCAAGTGTGCGAAGAAGATGTATGATGAGTAGGCTGCAGAGGAACAAGGGACAGGCCATGCAGATCGAAGAAGTCCCTCAGGTAACACGCATCATAAGTGGTAGACCGAAGATCCGCATTGAAATCACCGAGAATGCAGGTAAATCTATAGCGCGAAGCCAGAGACGCAAACTCATCTTCGAAGAGGCGGAGAAAACCGACCTTTGGTGGCCGATATACGACAGCCAGCAGCATTTTTGGCCGAGAAGCAGCCCAGACCTCCACAAAAAGGTATTCAGGAACCCCGTCGCGCTCCAGATATTCTGATGAAGCTACCACACGGGCAAATAGACCTTCCCGTACATAAAAGGCAACACCTCCGCCATGCCGCCCTCGCCGATCAACCCGGAGCAAGGTATAATGAGGAAGAGCAACCTGCTGGTCCACAATACGACTATTCAGCCAGGTTTCCGTTACTGCAACAACGTGGTAAGGGTTGAGATGGAAAAAGTCCCGAGATTCATCTATATGAGCCGGAAGCGATTGCGCATTGAGATGGCAGATGTTAACCGCCGTAGATGTATTCCGGGGTAGCACCGGCCCAATTGTAGAGGCGGCAGAAGGTTATACCGCAAGGTTTTCAAGGTTCGTAGACGGTAGAATTCTGATAGGGCGAGAAGTAGCATCCTTTCTCAGCCACACCGCAGCATCCGCAATCCAGACCGATTTAGACGACACGCCAGGAAACCGCTTTAAAACCGCCAAACGTAACCGATGAAGTTGTACTGGCCATCGGCGATTAATATTCAGTGATACACGGCCATACCTGGGGTCAAGAGCACTGGCACATAAGACTGGCATACCTTTCTTGCCATTAATAATATGGTCACACTTCTCTTTAGAGATCACTTCAAGTAAGATGGCACGAGCCCTACCATCCGAACTCCACCTACTCTTCCCCATACGTTCAACTTTTATGATGTCATCTGCGGCAAGGGCCACAGTTAGAACCTGACCAAGATTCAGGGCAACAGCCTTCAAGTCCTCCTGTTCACCTAGATTTTCAGGCAGACCTGTTATTATTAACTGATTAACCGAATCACGGCACTCTAATTTAAGAAGCATGGCCTCCTGCAAGCTTGAGAGCCCACCCGAAGAAGAAGACGCGCTATTAACTCTTTCCTGAAGGCTGGCAAGCAGTTTCTTATTTTCGGCTGACTCGTGAACAACAAGGTCGAGTTCTTTCCTGACCTCAGCAGCTTCCGCTCGAATATTGAGTATATCTTTTTTTAAAATGACATTATCGGCAGCTAGACCATCAACCTTGCCATTCAAATTTCGCATATCAATAACCAGCGTATCAACTTTGTCAGCAGTCGAATCCATCCTAGCCAGCCTGTCATTTATAGATTTGAGAATAGCCAAGTGGTCAGGGGCCGGTTGACAGACTGGACATACATCCCGCACCGCATTAGACGCTTCCTTCGATGACTGCAGCTGATACCTAGCTTTTAGGCACCAGACGTGGTACGAATGCGCACAAGAAACTCCAGTCGAAGTTCCATCAGACGGCTTGTCTATACCCGAAAAGCAGACCACACAGGTAGGCGTGACAGGCATGTTGAGGCTGAACGGATCAACCCAAACAGATGAAGAGGATGTAGAACGGCTAATCAGCTGTGCGAATAGTAAGGTAAATTATCAGTCGGTCAAGGCCAGCGCATTTACTGTATATACCAAAATAGAAGACACACACCCTAGTGACACTCAGTTGGGGTCTGGCCACAACAAACGAAAGCAGAACCTAGAGACGTCCAAAGTTCATCACAGAGCAGGTAGAGCAATAGCCGTTACAAGAAAAGTCACAAAACCCCAGCACTTGAACGTCAGCTCAGAAGAGTATTGATGAGAGCAGAAACAGAATAAAAGTATATACTCAAATTATTAAAACGGAGCACCAACCACAAAATAAAAGTCCTTTAAAAGCAAAGTGAAAACATATACCGCCTATGCTGCACCGTTACAGGCTTAACAATATCAGCAAAGTTTGAACAGATGAGACCAACACTCACGGCGCAGCCACCTGAGTTGAGTTAATAGCAAAAAAAATTAAGCACACAGCCACAACAACTAGGTAAACTACCCTTAAAAGGATCAAAAACGAAATAGCCCGGGGTTTAGGAACCGTAAATTATTTTTGCGCAAGACAAACCCCACAATAAAACAACTAGAAAGCGAGAGTATAAATCGAGACGCACAGGCTTGCCGCCCTCTTGCTTACCAGAGGGAGGGAGGGAGGGAGGGAGGAAGGGAGAGAGATAGATAGATAGATAGTTTATTTATGTCTATAACAATGTTGGACAACGCATGCAAATGCGCATACACACATCGCATACGCACTTACATACATTAGCCCCTACACAACCACAGCGTATTACAAAAGACTACTCCGAGGTTGAGCAGGGGAAGAGACAGTACTTACACGAAGAAGATGATGATGACTTACGGAAAATAGGAGAAAGTGAAACAGATTCAGGCCGGAGCTGCCCATACTATACTGCCTAACCTATACCTAACACAGAGAGAGTGCCGGAGGAGAGAATGGCACAAAGAAACAAAGAGACAGTGAGGGAGCCTACGGAGGCGTGGCAGGGGTACCTTCGGCGCCTAGCAGGTGTACGAACAGGCCATGTTTAAATGAGGCTAGTGCGGACGCGGCTTTGAGTTCGGAGGAAAGAGAATCCCAGTGACGAATGCCGGCCACCGCGAATGAATTGCGAAATGTGTCGGTGCGAGCGCGGGGAGCAAGAAAATCGCTCCTGGGAGCTCGCGATGGACGAACGGTGGCAGATTTCGACCCACGAGCAACGAAAAGTTCACACAGATAGGCGGGCCGGCCAGAGCGCAGGATGCCGTATAGCTGACAGAGAAGGAAATAAAGTCTCCGGTCCTTGACTTGAAGCCAGCCGAGCTCCCTACGATAGGGCGTAGTGTGCGCGTCGCGTGGCACACCGCAAACTAAACGGACACAGGTGTTGAGAAGCCGCTGAAGTTTGGTATCAAGACCAGATGTAAGATCGGCGAAGACCACGCAGCAATAGTCGAGCAATGGAAATATTAAGGTGGCAACCAACATTTTGCGCAGATTCTTGGAGAGCAGCCTACGAGACGCAGACAGCTGTCTGACGGTGCCGTGGACGCGATTAGATATAGAATTGACCTGGGCTACCCATGACAACTTAGAGTCAAGGATAACTCCAAGATCACGCACACTGTCAGTGTACGGAATTGTGAGACCGTCAAGACGCACGGTAGGAAGAAGATCAAGCTGAAGCCTGGAGACATAGGAACCACTACCAAGAATCATCGCATGCGTTTTCGCGACATTAAGACGGAGAGACGAGGATTTCGACCAGTCCAGGACAGCCTGGACATCTTCATTGACACGAGCAATGGCATCCTGAAACTTCTCCGGCGGAAACTGATAATATATCTGTGAATCGTCCGCGTAGACTAGGTGGCTGCTGTGATTAAGGACTGCAGAGATGTCATGAATAAAGAGAGAGAACAACAGGGGCCCCAGAACTGAGCCCTGCGGTACACCGAGATCGAGATTCGCCCAGCAAGAGAGAAGGCCGTCTGGAGACGCGACCGCTTGCTTCCTACCCTCGAGATACGAGGCAATCCACCGGATGACATGCTGCGAAAAGTTAAAGCTGACAAGTTTGTTGAGCAGAACTGCATGCGGAATCGTGTCAAAGGCCTTAGAGAAGTCGAAGAGGACAAGGATGGTGAGCCTACGCTCATCGATGCCCCTTCGAACATCCTCCGTGAGTCTGAGCAGGGCAGTTTGAGTACTATAGCCAAGACGGAAGCCGGATTGCCGGGGATCGAGTAGATGATAACGATCAATGAATAAGGAAATTTGCTCGTGGACTACTCGCTCGAGAACTTTGGATAGTAAGCAGAGGTTGGAAATCGGTCGAACCTGATCCAGTGAAGAAGGCGACTTGACCTTGCCTAACGGCAGCACGCGCGCTCGTTTCCAAGCCTCCGGGAATACAGCAGTCGAGAGAGACTGGTTGAGGAGAGCTAGGAGGTAAGGAAAGATGACCGGTAGTGCAAGCTGAACGTCACGGAGCGACAAATCGTCAAAACCACGCGATTGCGATGCGAAGTGACTGATAGCTCGGAGGAGTGCAGCGGGAGAGATATCCTGAAAGTAGAACGCCGAATCGTTATACGTAGGAGGCGGGAGGGTGGCAAAGAACTCGGCATCTTCCGCTGCAGACGATGGGCGCTGAGAGATGGCCGCAAAATGATGATTAAGGTCGTCAATTTCAAAGTCACCGCAGTCATTGGTATGGACCGGCACGATGCTAAGATCACGAAGCTCCCTCCAGAGAATTCGAGGTTGATGAATGGAAGACAGCCGATTAGCATAAAACTCGGCACGCGCGGTACAAATGCGCCTGTGGAGGTCATCCCTGGCGACCCGATAGCGGAGAAGAGCTAGCTGCGCCCGAGAGCGCTTGTATGCCCGATAGAGCGAGTCTCTGGCCCGCGTGAGTGCGTGAAGATCGGCAGAGATCCACGGCGGCCTACTAGGTTTGAGGACGAGTTCTACGTAGGGGGCATGCCTGTTAAGAGCGGACGTTATATTGCTCACAAGACAGGATAGCCAGTCGTCAACAGAGGGCTGAGTATCAAACGGCGACCAGTTGCTGCCCTCAAGATCTCTTCTGAAAGAGTCGGCCGAGAAATTAGCAAACGACCGAACCGAGATTTTCCTAAAAGGAGAGGGGGGAGCCGAAAACCTGACATTGACTGCAATGAGGTCATGCCCCGCAATGAACGGTGCAGTAGACTGAGCGAAGGATTGAAGCGCACTCTGATCACTAAGCATGCAGAGGTCGAGGAGCGTGTCTGAAGTGTGAGTGTGACACGTAGCGGCGAAAGGTACCAGGTAGAGAGCTCGAGAGGAGCAAAATTCACGGACATTATCAGCATCATATGATTGGCCAAGCTGGTTAGCATTGAAATCACCCAAGATGATGGAAAGGGGGTAGTCGACGCTGAGACGATCGAACTCAGCTTCAAAAGCAGCGAGGTTAGATGCCTTCGGCGGACGATAGACCACGGCGACAAGAAGCCGCGTAGAGCGTGAGGGGCAGATCTCCGCGAAAAGATACTCAGGGCTGCAACTGTAAGGACCCGGCGATACGGCAAGCAGTCTGGCCCGGAGAGTGTTGTGCACGTACAGCGCAACCCCACCCCCAATCTTGCCAACGCGATCATTGTGCAAAATAACGTATCCCGGTAGTGATATTGAAGCGTCAGATACCTGCGCGTGAAGCCATGATTCGCTAACAGCAATAATGTGCGACGAACGAGACGCGAATCGAAAACGCAGCAGGTCGATGTGACCTCGGATAGAGTTGGCGTTAAGATGCACAAGGCTGAGAAGAGGTGAGCTGACTGAGCCGGGAGAGTTGGTCGTTACGTTAGCGAGCGGGGGCTGACTAGTTGACGACTGCAGAGCGCAATGTCATTGCGACGTGAGACGACCGAGGTCCGCTAGTGAGTGTACACGCTTCACCGGAGCACCTCGCGCCCTGCGTACGAAGATAACACCGTCGCGGTGCCAAACAAAACGAGCGCCGGCAGCTTTGGCAGCGGCTTTGGTCGAAATTAATAACCTATAAGTATCCGGAGGCAGAGCTTCGTTTAGGTTAATGGTGGTGACCGGACCCACGGGACACGGATCGAGGTCGGTGGTTGTAAGACGACCCTTCGCTTTCTTGGCCGCAATCACACGCGCGAGAATAGCCCGACTTCGTAATTCAATGACGATCGGTAGAGGTGAATCTTTGCGATCTTTATCGCGGGTAACGAGAAAACGAGAGCCTACAATATCCCCATCCGCAAGGCCGCAGTCGAGCGAAGCGACCAGTTGGTTAACAGTGGCCGGGATGGACTCAGGCGTCGAGCAAGGAGCCCCAGAGATGATAGGCTCAGCAGGACCGGGTTTGCCGATTTGCCGATCAAGTTGGGCCTGTCTGAGCACGGTGACATCGGAGGAAAGTTCGTGATGACGTGTATTGAGTTCCTCAACTCTAGCCGCACTTGCATTGAGCGTAGCCAATTCAGTCTGCTGGGCTTGATGAGTAAGACGCAGCGCGGCGAGATCCTCAGAGAGGACCCGATTATCATGCTCAAGAGTAACGATGCGGGCCTCGGCAGTAGCAATACGCTTTTCCAGAGCAGATATGAGGGCAAGGCGCCCCGAGAGCACGTCGAAACGCTCATCCAATCGCGCGGCTAAACTGGAAATGGTCATCTCGGTGGCAAATGATGTTGAGCTAGATCCGGGATCGGCGACCACAGGTGCGGCGGGAGGTACATCGCGGTCAAAGGGCCGAGAACTCGGTAGTGGACCCGCTGAGGTACGAAAAAATTCCTCCACTAAAGCCCCGGGGCAGCAAGAAAGGGATTTATCTCGGCGCAATTTAGTATCAAGACAGCCAGGATGATAAGAAAGTCGGCAGGATCTGCAGAGCCTAACTTTCGTGGCTATAAGCTTGCTACAGAAGGAACATTTAAATACCCCCGGCATGACAGAGCCGACTGCGACTTGACCGACGGCGTGACAGCTGTAGACAACAGAGATGATGCGAGTCCGGCGATAGATGGATCAGCGGGCACGTCACAGGTAACAGCAGGTGGGCGATGATGTGCGAGCACACGTAGGCGGAGTCCAGTAGAGCAACGGCACCAAAGCGGGCATGCGCAGTGGAGAAACCGGGACAGGGAGGTTATGTAGCCCCGTTGATAGTCGGCCAGAAAGTCAGGAAAAACAGGAGCAGAGAGGAGGCACAAAGTCGTAGAAGGAATCCGTTCGAGAGTTGCAGTAAAGCGCATGCAAAGAAACCTGCAAAAAGACGCCCGAGGGCAGATGACAGCAGTACCGGCACGAAATGTTGAGAGCAGTAATAGAGAGCAGGTGTGAGTACTCACGTGGGGAGAGAGAGAGAGAGAGAAAGAAAGAAAGAAAACCTTTATTTTTATTACAATTTTGTTTGTAAATATACTTAAGAGCTAGCAGGGAGAGTGGGAGAGTAAGCAGGGCAGTTTCGGAAATAGAAACACCCTGCATTCACACGGGGGACAAGGAAAACTGCCGGAAAACCTTGTCCAGATGTAGCCGGACTCGAGCCCCGAACCACCGGTCAGCAATTCAGCGTCTGAACGACGCGACCCGTCTTACATTTTTCGCAGGCTGCCGCCCAGGCCCTCCTCGACTGGCCGGGGATTTGAACTCGAGTCCTCCCGCACCGTAGTCTCGAGTGCTGTCACTGCGCTACTACGGCCGGTGAGAGAGAGAGAGAGAGAGAGAGAGAGAGAGAGAGAGAGAGAGAGAGAGAGAGATTGATTGGATTTATTTAGCCATCGGCTACTACTGCAATATTTGCAGAATACACGAATGTTAAACATAATTTCATTCCGTCTTATTCGCGTTCTTCCATATTCATTGTCATCATATAATTCTTCAACAGCCACTTAAACTGCTCTACATTCTCCGCATTTTTGATCTGTGCACGTAATTCGTTAAACAATTGGAACCCTTTATACACCAACGATTTTTCTGCTGCCATAGTTCTCGTTCTATTTATCACTATCTTATCCTTATTTCTTGTGTTGTAGTTATGCGTTTCACTTACAGTCTTCACATGATGACTCAGGTATTCTGGTGTCAATCCATTTTTGATTTTATATACAAGCACACGCACATTAAACTTCATTCTTTCTCTCACACTCATAAAGTTTAGAACATATAGCATTACTCTAATCGGCGTATACATATCGACCATTAGTATACTTCGCATAGCTCGATTCTGAGTCTTTTGTAGTATTGTCACATTATACTCGCTACAACTTAACATCACAGAGTTACAATACTCGTAGTGAGGCGCAATTATTGATCTATACACACTCACTCTCGTCGGTATACCCAGAAACCTTTTTATTCTATTCAGAAATCCGATCTTTTTTGCCACCTTTTTTGCGACATACCATATATGTTTCCCAAGTAGTAAGTGTTCGTCTATCACGATTCCAAGGTATTTATTCTCCCTTACTTCTTGTATCCTCTCATTTCCTATACTAATTACACACTTATTTTTGACATTCAGTTTCCTTGGGTCATGTTATACCATAAAAAAAGTTTTTTGAACATTTATTTTGAGTGAGTTTTGGTTCAACCATGTAGCTAGTTTTTTTAATCCTTCGTTCAGCGTATTCTGTATAAAATCTAATTTTTTGTTAGTCACGTACAACATCATATCATCAGCAAACAGCTTACATTTACATTCACATCCATTTAGTACATCTACAACATTATTTATATACAAAATAAACAGAATTGGTCCGAGTTTCGAGCCCTGCGGCACTCCGTATTCAACTCGCAGTTCTTCAGATAAAATTTCCTTATATTGCACTCTTTGCGTTCTGTTATTTGAATAAGATTTGAACCAGTCTGTTACTTTTCCTCCAATTCCATATTTTTTCAATTTCTCTATCATTATTTCCCTATTGATAGTTTCAAATGCTCTTTTAAAATCTATAAAGACAACTCCTATTATCTCACTTTCGTCCATTCTTATTCTCCATTCGATTATCGTGTCCTGCAGTGCTATTTCGCAAGAATGCCCCTTACGGAACCCAGATTGTTCATTCATTAAAATTTTATTCTCGTCAAGATATTTCGTCAATTGGTTTTTAACTGCTTGTTCCAAAATTTGTTCGTATATGGGTAGAGTATTTATCGGTCTGGATTCCTCAACTTTTGCGCAGTCTCTTACTTTCGGTATAGGAGTGATTTTCGATGTTTATCAATTTTGCGGGACTATTCCTTCCTGCATTGATCTATTTATCAAGCTAATAATTATATTTGGATTACCACTCCACACCACTCTAATCATATCAACAGTTATATCACTTTTTTCCCCTTTTTTTGCATCTAATCCCTTTATTACAGCGTCTATATCTTGGTGTTTTATTTCATTAAATGTTACTAATCTCACATTATCCTCTACCACTCTATGTATTTGATCATTATTATTGTTATTATTATTATTATTATTTTTTTTTTTTTTTTTGGGAGTTGCGGAATCCTTTTCACGGATACCACCTGGACCTACAGCCCAGTCCTACAGATCTGGACTTTCAGCCCAGGTGGTTATGTGGGACTCCCAGAAAAAAAAAAAAAAAAAACAGGCCTACCCACTAAACCGCCACCTCCTTCACCTCCTCCCCCAGCCAGGAACTATGGTAATATTACTTCTGGCTGGGGGGTCATGTCCGTGCGCGTTCGTTTATCTCGTACGTCTGTCGTCTGTTATGTCACGTCACTTCGTCTGCTTAGTCGTCTGTCAGGCAGCCGTCCGCGTTTTTTCGTCGTAGTATCGTCTCTGTGTAGGTGGCTACCAGTTGCCACCATTTCTGTTTGCGTAACATCGCCTGTACTATGTTGTCCGGGGTGATGTTACCTGTTGTCGTCTCGAGTTCTCGTCTCAAGTCCGTCCACTAGTCACACATAAAGAATGTGTGCTCCGCGTCGTCTCGTTCGTGTCCACAGTACTTGCAGTCCGGTGTGCGTACTCTGTTCATGTTGTTGAGGTACCGTCGAAAGTAGCCGTGTCCCGTCAGAAGCTGGGTAACGTAAAAGTTTACGTCCCCGAATGTCCTTTCAGTCCACGGTCCTAGGTCCTTTATCAGGCGTCTTGTCCAGTTACCTGTTTGTTCTTCCGTCCATCGTTGTTGCCACACCTGTATCGTTCTGTCACGTTCAGTCTTTGCCGCGTCCTCTCGTCTCACGTCCGCGCTACGCCCGTAGATCCTCTTGCGCTCTTCGGCAAGAAGATCCACGGGAATTACGCTCGCCACCACCAACACAGCCTGTGCAGAGACTCTCCGGTAGGAGCTCGCGATCCGCAGCGCCCCCTGTCTCTGTACTCTGGTCATCGCTGTGCTGTATTTTTTCGTCTTCAGTGCATCTGCCCAGATCTCCGCCCCGTGAAGAAGAATCGAGTGGGCTGTCGCCATCAACAGTCGTCTCTTCCCCGGTCTTGGTCCCGTCGTGTTTGCCATCAGGCGGCTCAAGGATGCGATCCTCTCGGCCGCCTTCTGAACCGTCTTCTGTATGTGAGGCCAGAAGGTCATCTTCGTATCCAGAGTCACCCCTAGATACTTGACTTCCGTTCCAGCCTGAATCTCGTCCGTCCCAACCCTCATTGTTAGTCTCGTCTGTATGCGTTTTCTCGTAAGGAACGTCAGTTCCGTCTTCTGTGTCGCGAGTTCGAGTCCGTGGTCTGTCATCCAACGTCCTATTCGTCTCATTGTCTGGTTCAACTTCAGCTGCGCCAGTTCTGGAGAGCGCTCAGTGATTACCGCCGCTACGTTATCGGCGTACGCGACGAGGAGTACCCCGAGCGGCATCTCCAGCCTGAGCAGACGGTCGTATAAACCGTTCCAGAAATCCGGTCCCAGTATCGATCCCTGTGCGACCCCCGCGGTGATTTGTCTCGTCACTTGTCCCTCGGTCGTCTCGTACGTTATTCGTCTGTTTCTCAGGTAGTCCTCCGCTACCCGGACCAGGTAACGCGGAACCCCGAAGCCACCGTTTAGCGCCCCCAAGATATCCACCCACCTGGCCGAGTTGAAGGCGTTCCTGATGTCGAGTGTCACCAGCAGCACGACAGGTCGTGCTGCGTGGCAGTGTCTGTCTAGTTCCTCGAAGGCGTCGACCACTTTTCGGATTGCTCCAATCGTTGATCGACCCCTTCTCAAGCCGAACTGCAGATCTGAAAGGCCTCCCCCGGTCTGTATCGCGTCCGTGAGTCTTGGCCTCAGTAACTGTTCGTATAGCTTTCCTGTCGTGTCCAGTAGGCTCAGCGGTCGATAGGCTGACGGCGTATCGGGGTCGCCCTTACCTTTTGGGATAAGGACTAGCCGTGCCATCTTCCACCGATCGCTGAATGTCCCTGTTGTCAAGCACGTGTTGTATAGGTCAAGGAGAATCTCCGGCCTCCGGTCGGCCATCAGTCGAAGGATCTCCGCCGGTACCCCGTCCGGTCCCGGTGCCTTGCCAGTCTTCATCGCGGCAGTCGCATTGGTAAGCTCCCCCGCGGCGAATATGGGGGCTGTCGGGACATCCGTGTCGTCGGTCACGTCCGTCCGTAACGGGTGCGTCGGAAACAGTCCGTCAACTATTCGTCCTGCGGTTGCAGCGTCTTTGAGTTCCGGTGTTACTCGGGCCCCTAGCCTACCGGTCACAATCTTGTAACCGGTACCCCAGGGGTCCTCGTTCACCTCCACGCAGAGCTTCTTCCAGCATCGCGTTTTGCTGTGCCGTATGGCGTTCGTCAGTTCTTTCCGTGCCGTCTTGTAGGTTGCTTGGAGGTTTTCCCTTCCGGGTCTACCTCCAGCTCTCGTAACTTGACGTTTGTTCGCCAGACAGATTCTACGTAGTTCGGCTATCTCGTCTGTCCACCAGTACTGCGGTCGTCTGTTTTGGCTCTGTTGGGGTTTCGGCATTGTCATGTTGCACAGTCGTTTCGTTAGTTTGGCCGTCTCGTCTGCCAAGCGTTCCGCCCCATTGCCGGCCGGTCAGCTCCGGGGGAATGTTCGTTATAGGAGCTGGTGCAGCCATCAGCGCCTCGGTGAATTTCTGTGCGTCGAGTTTCTTAAGGTTCCACCGCGGGGGGTGTTGTGTCCTTGTTCGTCTCGTTGCTGTCTGTCCTACCACTTCGAAGGCGATGTACTGATGGTCGCTGGCTGTATAGTCCCCCACCACCCGCCATCCCCTCACCCGTGACAGCGTTCTGTCCGACGTCATTGTCACATCCGGGATGGAGAAGCCAAACCCAGGTCGTCTGTACGTTGGCGTATTTCCCGTGTTTACTACCGCTAGGTCTAGCCTTGCGGCCATTTCCAGCAGCAGCAGTCCGCGTCTGTTCGTTCCTGTCATTCCCCACTCGATTGCCCTGGCGTTGAAGTCCCCCCCGATTACCACGTCCCCGGGCAGATCCCTGATGCCGTCCTCGAGGAGTGCTACCTTCCTCTCGAACCCCGCCGCGGTGCAGTTGGGTGTCAGGTAGACGCTGACATAGGTGACAGCGCCGACCTTAGCCCAGAAGAAATCGTCCCCGCAACCGCGGTCAGTTATTCGGCTTCGGGCAGCACCCCTCACCCACATAGCTGTTGTCTCTGTCTCGTTCGTGATGTACGTCTGGGTCGTCCTTCTCCTGTACGGTTCACACAGCATCAGGATGTCCGCGTCGTGTTCGTCAGCTATCTGTGGTAGTAGCATGTCTGCTGTCCTACTTCTGTTCAGGTTACCCTGAATTATCCTGTCCGTCGTCCAGCCCGCCTCCTGCACTCCTCCAGCGCGGCACGGAACAACGCGCACCCGCCGGATCCGGCAAGGTGCGCAACGTCATTGTGACCGGCTTCGGTGCACAGAGGGCAGACAGGCTTGCTTTTGCAGTCTGTCGCGTAGTGTCCAGGTGTGCCGCACCTTCGGCAGCACTTTGTCCTGTCCTTGTCTGTACAGTTTGCCTTTACATGGCCGAAGCCGAGGCACTTGTGGCATCTCGTGACTGTCAGTCGTTTTCGGACGCGGCAGTGCATCCACCCAATCCTGATCCCCCCCCCCCCCCCCCCCCCCCCGCCTAAGCAGCACCTCGGCCTCGCGCGACTCAATGTCGCACACGGCCATGTACTGCTCGGCACGGTTCGGACCGAAGATGTGGACCCGGTAGTCCCCGTCTCGTCCCGTTTCGCGTTTCATTATTATTATTATTATTATTATTATTATTATTGACATGCTGACAGCCTTGAGCACCCACTTCAAATTACCGGACTACCTCCTCAGGATGGTCCAGAGCTACCTGTGGGACAGGCACCTGCAGTACGACACGGCAGTTGGACCTCGTATTAAAGAGATTACCGGAGGGGCCGCCCAGGGATCCATCCTAGGCCCCGACCTGTGGAACGTCTCCTACGACGGTATTCTGCGCATGGAAATGCCCGACGACACCTTCCTGGTAGGATACGCGGATGACATCGCCGCGGTTATCGTTGCTCGGGAGACGGAAGATGCCCAGAGGCGGCCAAACCAGGTGATGAGACGAGTGAGCGCCTGGCTTGAAGAGCACGGGTTAAGCCTCGCCGTGGAAAAAACGGAGATCGTCCTACTAACAACACGGCGAATCCCTACCACCGTGGACGTGCAAGTAGGGGGCGAGACGATAACCGCCAAGAGAGCAGTCAAGTACCTGGGCGTACGCCTGGACACGAAGCTATCGTTCTGGGAGCAAATCCTGTACTCCTCGGAAAAAGCTGTCAAGGCGACCACGTCTCTTAGTAGACTCATGGACAATTTCGGCGGCCCGCCAGCGAGCAGACGACGACTCTTGATGTCCGTGACAAACTCCATACTCCTTCATGGCTGCGAAGTCTGGGCTGACTCGTTAAAACAAGAGAAGTACCGAAAGCAGCTGGCATCGGTGCAGAGAACAGGCGCACTTAGGGTCGCCAGCTGCTATCGGACGGTCTCTGAATCGGTGGCACTGGTCGTCGCAGGCGTTATCCCCATCGACCTCCAGGCCTTTGAGAGGAAACAGGTCTACGAAACGAAGAACGAGCTGGGACTAGAACGAGCAAGAGCAACGGCCAGGGAACACACTCTGTGCTGCTGGAACGAACGCTGGCGACTGAAGACCCGGGGATGATGGACGGCAAGGCTGATAAAGGAACTTCCAGAATGGATCGGCCGGAGCCACGGCGAGGTCAACTACTATCTGACGCATTTCCTCACGGGGCACGGTTACTACAACTCGTACCTCTGCAGGATGGCCATGGTGGAGGACCCATCATGTATCTACGGGGACGCGGAGCAGGACACCGCCTACCACACTTTCTTCGAGTGCAAGAGATGGGCAGCAGAGAGACACCGGCTGGAAACGGAAGTCGGTAACATGAGGCCCGAAAATATCATCAGGCTCATGGTGGCCGAGGAAGACCGCTGGAACAGGGTAAGAACCTTTGTCGAGACGGTACTACGGCAAAAGAAGAACGAACTAGACCGACATCCGCACCCCTTGGTCCAGTAGCAGGATAAGACAGAGGTAGCCCACCGGGCTTAGTACCAGGCACCACCCTGAAGCAATACCGAGAGGTAGTCCCGGGGTGGGCTTCATGCCTGTGAAGGAGGTGGTTTTTTAGTGGGTGCAAGCCCCACACACCAGGGGACACGCAGATCCCCTGACGGTGCGTAAGGCATTTTTTCCCCCTCCCTGTTGAAAAAAAAAAAAAAATTATTATTATTATTATTATTCTCAGCCTCAGCTCTGCTTGTTTTTATTTCGTTTACGATATATTCTACACTGTTTACAAAAAAAGAATTCATTTCATTTGCAATTTCTTTGGGCTCCGTGCACAGTACACCACCAATTTCTATTTCTTTTTTAGC